>CAUYQV010163296.1:0-96072 GCA_963574575.1 Galagoides demidoff | reverse complement strand
CACCTTTTTATAATGCAGTAGCACCCCCACTAGAGGGCAGAACATAGCATAAAGCGGCAGAACTCTGTTTAGAGAGATCAGAGTTTTGATAGTGAAGAGCAAGGAGTGAGGAAAGACTTACTTTTAGAAACAGGGTCTGTGGTCCTAATTAACACATATAATGAAGAAATGGATCCTATTTGAGTGTCAGAGACATTTTAAACAACTCAAAATTTTAATCTTTTGACCCAAGCTTTTCCTAGTATTTTATTTGGTAGATCCATTCTTTCCCTTGGACTTTAAATAATATCATCTTTCAGCTGGCTTCCCTATGTACCTGTGCAAGACACTCACCCTTGTGATAAAATATTGATTTATTATAAACACCTATCCACTCCAGGATAAAGAAAATAGGAAAAATGGAACTCCACACGTTATTTTGGACTTTTTTAAATAAACCAGCCCTAAGATTTTAAAAGATTGAACACGGCTACATAATGCAGGTAATACATTTGTCCAAGCCCACCATACCATGTAGCACACAGCATCCAGGTATGACAGGAATCAAAATAAAAAGAAGCAACAATTGAACACTTCATTATAGAGTTGACTCCCACTGAATCTAAATATAAAGCATTTGTGTAGTCTTGATCATTTGAAAACAAATGGTACCCTTAATTCAGGCTTGAGATTGTTTTTAAATCTATACTAGATGAGCTGTTCAAGAATATAGATTAGTTGCCCTTTCCTCATAACATGCAACTACTGTTTCTATTCTGGGGATTTCTCATGAGTTAACAACCACACTGTCACATATGGCTGCCTCTCCACCTACTTCTACGTAGGGTTAAGGACCTACCGATTGCAGTGACTGAGGTTGGGGGTATTTTTTAAGTCAAATATATTTTGTCTAAGAGGTCAGAGTGCCAATACAGCTGTGGTTAGGGCATGCCCAGGATGAGGAAGGTAACATCAACGCGTTGTGTCTACAGAGCCAAGCATGGGGAAAAAAAAAAAAACACAATTAGCTTTCCCTGCTTTTCTGCCGAATTTGCATTTGCATTTTAAATTACATTTGAGTGTATTCATTTTCCTCCTCCTTTTGGCTTTTAAAGCTTGAACAGAGACTCCTGACAAAAACACTGCCTAAGATTGGCATTTATTAGGAGGGAAAAAAACACGTCCACATGATATTTTTTTTTCTAAAATATTCCTTTGAGATTAGTTATTTCAGAAAGTCATGTTGACAGGCAGATGGAGAGAAAGATGCAAGATGGTTTCAGAGATTCTAGGAATCTCAACGCCTGGATTTCCATTTTAACATTTCAATTTCTTGCTAGTCAGTGAGTTGCTCTAGCTCACGATATTAAAATGTGTACTACTGTAATATATATTAAATGTGCTCCCCTGGTACGTGCTGACAATTACATAGCTTATCACACCAATAAGTTTATCGAAATAGAATCAAATCAAATTTCTTGTCTCTTAAATCCCTGGAGAGATGCTTTTTCTATAAATCGGGTAAGTTCTCTGTTTTTCTCCTCTTGAGTAAACTAAATATTAACACTATTGATTAGCTATGGCCTTCTCCCTAAATGGTCCCTGGATATTAAAATGTAAAGCAAAACAAAACTTCCCACGAATTGGAATGTAAGTTCATTCTTCCTTCTTTGAAAAGGGCCAGTGCCTCCTCATGAAATGATTATCACATTTGACATTCCCCTGGTTTCTTTGTCCCATGACTTTACGAAGTGGTTAAGCCAAAAATAAATTTTAAAAACAAAACAAAACAAAAAAAACTAATGATGGAGCCATGTGCCAACTGACAATAGAAAAATAATGCAACCAAGCTGTCAGCTTTCTAAAGGAGATTTTCACGTGGAAATATACTGCTATAATTAACACAAGTGGACATACATGTGATATTTGGGGGTATATCTAATTCTCTCTGTCTTACTGGTATCTGTTATTAGTTTGTCTCAGTCGAACTAGTGTATATTGTTCCAGCATCAATGGTTTCTTGTGGTGTAATAATAATGAAACCCATGCAGGTATGAAGCCCTTTTACAAATATTCATTAAAAATACATGTTGACTATAAAAGGAAGTGGGATACATTTGTGAAAAACACAGATGAGACTTTGGCCTCAAAAAGCTTACATTCTAGTTAGTAAAAGGGTGGGTAGGAAATAAATAAGCAAACCATTTCAGGGAGATACAAGTGCTATGAAAATTACAGTAATAAACTAGAACTATATGGAGGTGAGGCTCATCCAGATGGAGTGATTTCTAAGGGCCACCAAAAATGTAACACTTGACCTCCACGACAAGAAGGAGAGAAGGATAAAAGGCTTGGGGTCAGAGTCTGAGCAGAGATGAGCACGTGTGAAGATGTTGGCGCAGGAACAAGCTTATCATGTTCCAAAGAGCCAGAGCAGCTGGGGTCAGCAAGTGAGAGGACATCTGGCAGGGGATGAGCTCCAGGGCAGAAGCAGGAACCACGCTTTACAGTAAGAGAGGCAACAGAGACAGCTCTCGTTTCTCTGACACAACTAGCTCCCACACGTAGTAACCTAAAACAAACATTTTGTTCAAAATTTGGAATTCAGGAATATGAGAAAGCTCTTCTGGACAATTTATCTCTGATACAAGTGGCACTGTCTGGGGCAGCTCAAGCTGCAGAACGTACTGTCCAGGTGCCGTGTTCACTCAATGCCTGCAGCCTTGATGCTCTGCAGCCTTTCTCTACGTGGCATAGCGCATTCGAGGACCTGCCCATGTGGCTTATTCGAATCTCTCCCAAGTTGGGATAATGGCTGTTCCCTGGTAGCTGGCTTCCTACATGAAGACTAGCTTTCCCCAGAGCAGGCCTGGACCCAAGTCCCAAGCCTTCTCAGGATCTCTCTTAAAAGTCACAGAACATCACTTAGGCAATTTTGCCATGTTTGTTAGCAAAGAAGACGCTAAGGCCAGACCAGATTCAAAGGGAAGAAAACAAGACATCTCCTTTCTATGGGAGGAGTGTCAAAGAATTTGCAGCCATCCTAAATCAGCCAGGCATTCTAGTAAATATTCTGCATTTTATTAACTGCTGGAGGATTTTATACATAGAAATGACATGATTTTTATTTTTAAAAGATCATGTTGCCAGCTAGATGGAGAATAAACTGAATGAGGATAAGAGAGAAAGCAGGGTGACCAGTATAATGGGTGATTCCATTGCAGTTGTCTAGGTAGCCCATAAAGGAATAGGAACAATGGAAAAGAAGAGAATAAAAATGGAGTATATTGTGACAAATGTGTAGTTTGGGAGAGAAGAAAAAAGTCAAGATGACTGCAAAGGTTTTACAGGGGACCTGAGTGGATCGTGGTACTATTAACGACAAAAAGAAAGGGATAAGCTATATGTCTCGTATAATTGTCCCAGTAGCTCTCTCAAGTAGTTATAAGGTAGATCTTATTATCCCCAGTCTTCCCTCAGATGAAAACAATGGGGTTCTTACCAAAAACAAGCAAGGGGTGGGGAAGAGAGGGAATAAAGAAAGCCTTTCCTGGGCAGCACCCGTGGCTCAAAGGAGTAGGGCACCAGCCCCATATACTGGAGGTGGCGGGTTCAAACCCAGCCCCAGCCAAAAAAAAAAAAAAGTCTTTCCTGAAACACTTAACTAGATAATGAAATAATTGGTCTAGAAATACCTCTGATATCTAACTAGCTAACACATCTTCCTATTATACAACACAGTCAACTATAAATCAGTAGTATAATATATTGAATTTTAAATTATTATTTTATACCTCCTCAAAAAATATTTCCTTTGGACAAAAGAGAAACAACAAAGATGATGGAGCAAAAGATTTGTTACTAATAAGCATCACCTAAATAGTGCAATGACTAAATCTTTTCAAAGTTCCAATACTTAGATCAAATTGATTCGGATTTTGTCTGTTAGTTATTACTCTTCTAAATATAAATTTTTTAATTGAATTGAGAACAATAGTGAATAAAGTGTGGACTAATAGAAAGAGCCTGGAGGTCCTACTTATTTCTGCCTTTGACTTGAATTGTTTTACTAAATGTACTTAAACTGTGCTTTAATTTTGCTCATCATCAAAATATAATTGCTTTGGCTTAACGTGGTGGCTCACACCTGTAATTCTAGCACTCTGGGAGGCAGAGGCAGGTGGATTGCCTGAGCTCAGAGGTTCAAGACCAGCCTGAGCACATGCAAGACCCCATCTCTCAAAAAATAGCCAGGTGTTGTGGTGGGTGCCTATAGTCCCAGCTACTCAGGAGGCTGAGACAGGAGAATCAGTTGAGCCCAAGAGTTTGAGGTTGCTATGAGCTCTGATGCCACAGCACCCTAACAAGGGTGACAGGGTAAGACTCTGTCTAAAATTATGCATATATACATACACACACACACACACATATAATGTGTATATATATTGCTTTTTAAAACATGTCACTGACAGGTGATAAGGAAAATATTGGGGGAAAAGTTTCTACAAACTTCCAAAAAAAGTTACTACTCTTACCAATTCTTCAAAAACATCAATTTTAAATATTGACTTTATTACAGTATTGGTCTAGTACTAAATTTTAGAAAAAGACATCCCAAACAATCCACTATACTGTGACTCTGATTCTAGGTAGAATCTTTTTACTGCCACTCCTTCAAGCCACACGAATCAGTATTCAGGACTTAGAATTTTGCCAAAGCAGTCATCATGTCTGAGAACACTCAACGTGGCCAGGAAATCTCAGTCACTAAGACTTATTACAATAGCATAATTATTTGTCAAGTTTTCACAACCACTGACAATCATTTTTACCTCCCGTGGCCTTGCAGTATAGTGAATTGTCTGTTGCTGTGTGCACCTTACACTGTCCAGCACCTGAGGCATCGCAAAAACACACAGCCACACAGCCCAAGATACCTTTATTCTTCTCTTAACAATGGCCCTTTTCCTGCATCTTAGTATTGGACTCGTTTCCAATAGGAGGAGTGTTGCTAAATAATGACTCCATAATGTGGTGCCTATTACATTCTCCTCAGCAGAAACAACCCCAAAACACCACAACTGCCTGGACACTTTTTTAATAATAATCTTCTGTTAGATCTCAAAATTGTGCTGTATATAGATAAGGGTTGAGCTATAGAAAACCAAATCATTTCTCTCCAGCTCGATGTGGGAAACGGATTTAACTGATTTGGAAATGCTTAGATAAAGGCAGGTGGAGAAAACTCTGCTGAATGTCCAAATAAACTTTCTGATCATTCCAAGACTTACTTGAATTTTCTGAGAAATTGCAGTCCAAGGACCTTTGGTTTTCAGTGCAACCAAAATTTAGTTGGACGTTCCTAGCACTCTGGGAGATTACTTGAGCTCAGGAGTTCAAAACCAACCTGAGGAAGAGTGAGACCCCATCTCTACAAAAAAATATGAAAACTACCTGGGCATGGTGGTGCATGCCTACAGTCCCAACTGAGACAAGATGATTGCTTGAGCCTAAGAAGTTGAGGTTGCTATGAGCTAGACACCACAGCACTCTACACAGGGCAAAAGAGTGAGACTCTGTCTCAAAAAAGAAAGAAAGAAAGAGAGAGAGAGAAGAAAAGAAAGACCAAAAGAAGTAAAAAAAAATTCAAATAAAATAAAATAAGGGGTGGAAGAGAGGAACTCACATTGTTTTTCTGTTCATTTGGGGCAAGTGAAGATTCTTCATCTGAGTACCCTCTCTTCCTTTTCAAGTCCAGAAAACATCTTCTCATGTGTTTTTAATGATAACAACTCCTAATTTGGTACTAGAGGATTAATTTTCCCACTTCTTATTTTTACTTTTGGCATTTCAGAAACTATTGCCAGATCTTAACCTAATGTGAAGTCAGCAATGTTGTTTTTCTTATTGTTCCCAGTATAAGAAAAAAAGGAGGAATGTTGCTATGACCCACAAGACCAAGGCCCTTTGGACTCTGTGTTAATATAGTTCTTCCTACCTATGCAGTGTCCGAAAGTGTATTGTTTATACACAGCTATGCATGACTTATGATGCTCCTTAAGCAGCAAGCACTCCATAAATACTGGTTTCCAGTGATTCTCTCAGACGGCCAGAATGTACTCCATTATGGGGGCCACGATGCAAGTCTTACCCAGAATTTGCAGGAAAATGTTAATGACAATTCATTTTCTAGTCATATTAAATTTACTGTTAAGACTGCATAAATTAAGAATAGTACATCTTTTATCCATATCTTAAAGTCTCAAGATTGTCATAAGTTCATTTCTAGAATGTGCTTTGTTTCAAAGTTGAACACACAACCCCTGCCTCCTATATACCACCACCACTGGGAACATAGGGAAAGGGAAAAACATAGAAAACTGTCTCATTTATGTGAGAAATGTCTATTCCTTGTCCATGGCTTATGACCAGCCTGAAAGTATGTGAAGTCACCATCAACTGGAGGCCAGAGAGACCAGGATGCAGAGGCCTTCACAGCCTCACCGGACATGCCCGTTGTGATCCGTGCACCTGTGCATCTCACTCCTGCAATGAGGAAGAATAATTCCCAAATACAATATTTTGGTGAATGCATGGTTATTATTTTGATAAGCAAAATACAAAGGATATTATAGATGGAATTCAATCCTTCATTCTTGATTTTACCATTTCAACACTAGTCTATTGCTGTTTTTCCAAGAACACATCCACTCATATATGGCAGTGACAAATTACAGTACAACCATTTGTATTCATCTATCTAGACCTCCTCAAGCTGACTTCTGTACACTTGGTTTTCCCACGATGACACGGACCTCCACTTGAATGAAAACCAAGCAGTGATCTGACTTCACCTTCCGTATTAACTGACTCGTTAATGACTGTAACAGCAGCTGCCGATGTTCTGGGTCAGGCTGACCTGTCTAACTATCTATAAATCTATTATGATAATATTGTTATCTTTCAGGGTAGCATGTAGCCTGGTTATAAAAGGTGTCTGGGAAAATGTCAGATGGAGTCTGAGTTTTCAAGGAAGCTAGTTGTTTTCCCTCAGTTTTGAACACTCATTCTGAACTATGAGAGCAGGAATACTGTATATTTAAACGCATCTGTTGTACAACTGCTGAGTTCAGAGTACTCTAGCAAGGGGTGGGTAATCACACAGATGGTGCGCTTCACGACCAAAACCACTTGCTGTAGATGCCACATTCAGAGAGAACATGTAAATACTTGGCACAGTTGTGAGAGTTTTCAGAGGTGTTATATTCATTTAGAGAGTTACAGCTTTGGTGGTGACAGCTTCTCATTTTGGGCTAGCAGGATTAATCCTTCCTTCCTTATTTTTACTCTTGACATTCCAGAAATTGCCACGATTTCCTGATCTAACTTGAGTTCAAAGAGTTGTGTTTCTCTTATTTTCATCCTTATTTAGAGAGAGTTACTTATCAACAAGGATGGTGACACAGAAGGACCTGGTGACCAGGGGTGTACTGGCCCCCTGTGACACTGGAGGCACTACATTCGTGTGCCTTACTGCATTTCAGTAAACACCGCCAGCAACCAACGCATCATTTTGTATTTCCTTTCACCCCGAACTCACTATAAAAAGCCCCAAGTTTTTAAATGTGTATTTCCTCTGTACGTTCACTTCCCCATGCCCCTATTTCTTAAATGGATTATTAGTTGAGAATTTGCTAAGTGTAAAATATAATTGTTCTCCAGATCTTTCTTCAGGATCTAAGCCTTCCAGCAAAAGACATGTCAAAGTAACAAAGTTAGGTAAAGGGAATGGCTGGGAAAGTCTAGAAAAGAAAAGAAGTGAAGCACAGCTGGGGGATGGGGAGAAGGTAACGAGGAAAAAGAAGTGACACTGGGGAGTGGGAGGCTTGACTGACAGTCACCATAAGGCACCGCAAGGTACAGGTCAGATTCAGGACATTATCCCCAGAGAATGTGTTTCTGGGCATGCCATTTGTATGGGTCACAGCCTTTATTGCAGGAATGGGTATGGCTGTGCAAAGCAGCAGCACAGGGCTGGACACTGGGGACTGCCCAATAGCCCTCCTAAATATACCCACAGTCTATCCCAATAAGCATGGTATACCACCAAATAGGAAAACAACCAAAGACAGGTAGAAACAATCATGTAACGCAAACTTAGAGGCCTGGGTTAATAGGTCATTAAGTGGATCACTTCAGGTTTATGGAGAAAACAGCATTTATATGGGATCCTACAGAAAAATAGTCCTGTAGAATGGCCAGCCCAAAGGAAAGAAGGGTGACAGAGACGAGCACAAAGGTACCAACATTCATTCCTCCCAGTTCTTTGAATAGTAACTAGAACTCAACTATATCGATTATATGAAAGATGGAATGAAGATGACAGGGGGTGTGAAACTTAGGAAGAGTCAAACTTTAAGAACCTTCTTCCTACTTGCAACATCATACTACAGACAACATTCAAAAACAAAATGTGTAGAAATACAGCGTTTGTAAGACCAATGCACACAAAAAATAACAGGAGAGACAACTAATAAGAAATGAGTTTAGAAAGCCAAAGTGAAGGCAAGGATAGGAAAACGGTAAAGGCAGGAAAGAAGCTTGTATTAAAAATAAAATGAGTTTTATTTTTGTAAGTGCCCCTTTTAAAATTTATTTATATATATATATTCTATAAAAAAATTTCAAAAATCAAAACAAAAAATATATTCCTAATTCTAACAGTTAGAAAGAATTAATTACCCAGACACAGCTACTATTAGCTCCTTGTTGTATGTACTTTAAGACATGTTTAGCTACTCTGGAACTGAGGCAGGAGAATTGCTGGAGACCAGGAGTTCAAGACCAGCCTGGGCAACATAGTGAGACCCCTATCGCTACAAAATAATAATAATGAAGTAAATTAAAATGAGCTAATATTCATGTGTAATGTGTTTTTTCTCCTCATTAGTATATTGTGGAGAAGGAAGTTGCTGTGAAAGAAATTACAAATCTGATCTGATTTAATATAATTTCCTGAAATATCTACAGTGATAGAAAACTTGAAATAAGTAACTTCTGGTTAACTTATATTGGAATATTTTAAAAGACACATTCGTTATTCAATGAACAATGATTTAAAGCAATAAAAATCACCTAGCTAACTCTTACTAGAAGGTGAAGGTGAAGGTAGGCAGACCAGTGTCTGTGTGGCAGCTCAGTGATACCACAAAAATCTCATGCTCTTTTTTCTGTCCTCTTTTTCCCCTCCTAACATGTTGGCTTGCTCCTTCAGGGCCCCAGATGGCTGTCCCAGAGCATCTTCATGTTTGTACTGGTGGCAAGAAAACATGAGGACATGTGCCATTAGCTTGTCTGTCCCTTTGATCAGAAAAAAGAAAGGTTTCCCAAGAGTCCCTTCCCACTTTACCCAGCAAGCATCTCTACTTGTAATGGATCAAAACTGGGTCACACGGCCACCTTTAACTACAAAGGAGGCTGGAACATCAGGGAACACAGTATTGAGAAGTACTTTACCAGTGAGCAGCCACTACTTGGAGCTGAACTCACCAGGGTACCAAACAAAACTGAGGTTCCATTAACAAGGAAGGAAAAGAAAATGGACATTAGGTAACCCACCCACCAGCCACACAGAGTCATGAGAACCATGGCAGTTAGAGAATATCTATCAAATTCCCATCCCTCAGGGAAGACTCATGTTCCCACCCGCTCTTCTTCAAACCATTTGCCAAAACGCACACAGGTCTCTGTGCTCCGGACACTTCATTCATTCACGGGCCTGGACAGGCAGTTGCATGCGAGGCCAGTCTGGTCATACTGTCACTATTCACTGTTCTGTGTGTTTCGCAGGCCTTCCCTTATCCTCTACAGCAGTGGTTCTCAACCTTCCCAATGCCGTGGCCCTTTAATACAGTTCCCGCGGGTCATACGACTCTACCTCAAACAGCCCAGGGGCTAAATAAAGTCTGCTGGCTTGTTTCATAAGGTGTGATTAGAATACAGGTACACCAGTCTATTTAGATAATGTTTATGGTTGCTTTGCGCTTATTGGGACAGAGACCATGTGACCTCCAAAGCCAAAAAAAAAATTAGTTTCTGGCTCTTTAAAAAGAAAAGTTTGCCAATTCCTGATCTACTTGCCCTGTATTTAAATGTTCTGATGGCCAGGTTCTGCCTTTCATTCCTCTTCTGTCTGTAGGAGCCTCTCCTCGGACAGAGTGAAGTGCTCAGCAAATACCCTCTGACCGATGGAAGGATTAATGGGATGAGAAACTGGCATGGTAATTTGCAAAAAGTTGGTGTTTCATTGATGTTTGCTGAATTAGTTCAGAAATTAAATAACTAATTAATGTAAAGTCTTCTAGTCTGTGGAACATGGGCTCTGGATCCAAACTTCCTATATTCAAGTGCTGTGTGTCCTAGGCAACAGCTCAACCTCTCTGTGTTTCAGATTCCTCCTGCAGAAAATAGAAATAACAGGATTTAACAAACTGTGGAGTGTTGAGAACTATGCCTGGCACATTTGAGGCACTTAAAAAATATGAGCTCTGAGGAATGTTAAGAGGAAGAGCTCATTTAAATAGATGGTATTATTTTCTTCTTTTCTTGTGGCGTATTTTTGAACTCATTTTGTAAAAAGGCACGAACAGGATCAAGAGCAATCTCTACCATTTCCTGGTGACATTAATTTGAACCAAAAGATTTGAGGAAGATGTTGCAGGGAAGTAATTGCTAGTAGCAGGGTCAGAGAACAAACTAGCACAGACTGAAAGGGGGAAGCCAGAAGTCCCAAGCGTGTCAACATGACACAACTAAGCTCTGCTTCTGCTGAGAGGCACCCGTGCCACGAGGTGTGTGGCAGGAGACCTTCTCCCCTGAACTGTCAACTAATGAAGTGGTGAGAAATTAGCAGGCTGTGTAATTTACACGCTAATTCTCCTTAATGCCACCTGGGGGCTTCCTGCAGGCAGAGGCGCAGAGTGGAGCGCAGTGTCCAGCCAGCAGCCAGGCTGCGCTGCCGTTCTCTTTGCCAAGAAACACAGCAGCCCAGCTGTTCCCATTCACCACTGGGCAAGCCGTTGGCAGACGTCCTTCAGAGCGTGGGCAAGCCTCAGCTATAAGAGCAAACTGGAGACAATGAAGGGAATTTTTAAAGTCTTCCACCTTTTTGCACTTTATATATGCTTCCTCTCTCAAAGCTGGCGTGGAGGGCAACCCTCTACCTTTTCCCCAACCCTGCCATCTCCTGTCACCACAAGTCTTAGTCAATGGACACAGTTGCTGTAATCAATACCCCCCCTCAAATAAAACTCAGACGTGAGTGATACATAGCACCTGAAAGCGGCCATCCCTGCATTTATCTTCATTATTCAAAAGAATTGTTTTCCCTTTTAAAGCTTCAACCTGTATTCCTCTAACAGAAAGGTGGAACCCGACCTCCTCCCTATACACCCTTGTTATAAAGAAGTAATATCACTTGTCCCCAAAAACAACGCCAGGGGAAAGCAGGGACGGACTACCTTAGTCTGCTGGCACCGTCAGGCACGACGCCCAGTGGGCACTGAGGAAACAGCGTGTGACTGTGTATAGAACGGCCTCCCGTTTCACAGGTCTGTATTTCCTCGGACATCTCCTGGACTGTCACATGAATAGTGCTGCACCTCAGCTCTCCTTGGTAAGCCAGCGCTGATTTTAAGACCATTAGAAAAGGGGAGAATGTTACAGATTCTCCGTTTCTCTAGGGTCACGGTGTAATTGTGTGGTAGGAGAAACAGGGCCCTGGAGATGGCGCGACAGTCACTGCTCATTACCTCCCGCTTGGTTCATTACGTCTGCAGACAGCGATTGCCCATGTGTGGATACTTCCATTACACAGAAGGATGTAACGTGCCGTGGATTTCGTACAGCTTTCAGAAAGGGAGAGAGCTGTTTATTCCAGGCACATACTTATCTTGTTTCCAGGGTCCAAGTGACATAAGGAATAGGTTAGTGGTGATCAATGCAGAGAACCAGACCCCACGTGTGCTTATCCACAGTGGGATATTTATATATGTGCATCCCCCTAACATATACTGATTCACACAAAGGCCAGAAAGCTCCCTTATCGATCTCCCAAATTTTACTTTAACAGGCAGGCTCACACTTTCAGGGGCTCTATATATAGGCTTGTGTGGCCTCTCTGGACTGGTCTTCATCTTATATTCTGTGCCTGTGTGAGACAGGGAAGACAGAATTATACAGAATGACGGAGGGTTAGAATCAGGAATGATTATTAGATATTATTTATAGCAAAACCCACCTGTTTCCCAAAACTTAATAAAAAATGCCTAAAAAGATGTACCCAGGATGGAATAAATCTGGGATGCTACCTACCATATCCATCCTCTTGGGAATTCACAATGACAACAGTTTATTAAATGTTCTGAGAAGTTCTGTTACTAAAAAAAAAAAAGTCAATTTAACTCAATGTTACCCTAATCTATTGATTCAAGGAATATTTATTTTAAGTGCCTACATCCTGAGAAACAATTATACTACAGTAGGGGAAATCTTGTTCTCCTATAGTCTCACCATTTTCTGTAGATTGCCTATGCACCAGTAATTCTCAAATTTTGGCATGCATTCCATGGACCTGGGGACCCAACCCTTAGCCATCATTTAGTCAACTGGATAGGGCTCGGGAACTGGAAATACAGTACTTCACAAGGACTCCTAGCGCAGGGAGGCCTCTTAGTCTACTTCGAGATATACCAATACACACACACGCGCTTTGTCAGAATTCATCAGGGGCTGAGCTATACATTCTTACCAAGAGAGCTTGGCAGTCAGGAGGTTGGAAGTCTGCTGTTTTGGCTCTGGCAGTTGGCCAAGACCATCCAGCACTGCGAGGGCTCGTAAATATGAACATGAGAGGTGTTTGCCTCTAGAAATCTGCCACATCTGACAGTCCCCTAGCCTTTATGCCTGGCTGTAACATGCACCCCTTGCACTTTCAGACTCACCCCCTCACTTACTGCACTAATCCGGCTTTATTCATTTTTTTACCCAACCCTTGTTTACAAAGCTGTGTCAGACAGTGGCTGCAACACTAGCAACATCAGTGAACAAAAGAGACCCAAATCTTCACCCTGGTAGGCTGACATCCTAGCAGGGGAGACAGACAACAGAACATTAACATAACAGATAGTAAATTTCATGGTGAGTTAGGCTTAGAAAGTGGTGTTATGTAAACAACAGAGCAGGCTAAGGGGGACTGGGGAGGCAGGGGACTGGAAAGAGGGCACAACTCTGAAGAGGGCAGTGGGAATATGACTCAGGAAAAAGGGACATTGAAACAAAGCCTTAAAGAAAACCAGGAAGCTATGTAGACTCAGAGGCCAGGCCTAAGGAACAGCCAATTCAAAGGGAGCTGCCTCCCGGGGACAAGGAGCCAAGGAGGGTGTGTGGGAGTGTCCAGACTTGAGAAATGAGATTATCAGGCAGTGTTTTAAAGGATCTGAGTTTATATTAAGCATTGATTGGGTTTCTAGTCATATGCCAGACACTGGGCTTGGGGGAAAGATGGGCTGAACAGAGCTCTGGCTCTCACTGTTCTGAGCCTCCAAACCACTGGGTCAGCTCACTGCAAGTCAACATGTGAACATTTAAAAATCTATTCTCCTTGTCCCCAAGATAACCAGCCCTCTGCTCCGCATTTGCTTCATAAACTCAGCACCTGTATGTGTCCCTGTCCTCAGGCCAGAGCAGGAAGACCACGGGTCCCACAGGTCAGGATGTCCAGGTGCCCAGCCCTGCCCTAAACGTCCGTTGACGAGACATTAGTCCCCTCTCTTTCTTGGCTCTTCCATCTGTTTACACAATTTTCTGCAGAAGTATGTTTTTTTAGGTCTGATGAGATAACCAGCACTGAGAGCTTGAGGGTGTAATGGAAAACTGACAATTTTAATTTTCCCTCAAATTATCATACTCTAAAATAAATAGACTTGACTAGCTTCTCCCGTTATCCATTCTGGCAGCGCTGCCTCAGCTGAAGACAGTCTACAAGTTGGCAGGCCAGAAGTGCCGAGAAAATGATCTTAGTTCCTGGAGCTAAAACCTGCTAGTTACCAACAACTGAAACCCTGAGCGAGGGTCTTCTGGGGAAAAGCCATTTGCAGCAACAATCTCCTTTTAGAATGTGAACATACTTGCCTCTTGCTTAACTTCTTTGTGTTGAGGAAGGATGTGAAAAGTCACATTTCCTTCCAGTGCCGAACGTAACTCTAAACGATCGCACTTGGCTCGGCCACCTCACCTGTCAGTCACCGATAGACACTGAGAAAGCAAAAAACGCCATCTGAAGACATGGAAAAGAAAATGACAGATTTCAAAGAACATCCTCCAGTAAACCAGCACTCCTCCCGGGGCCGTGTTTGCTTTCTGTGTGCAGACGAAGCCTTTATGAAGAGCAGCGCTATTTTTATCAAATGCTTATGATGTAACCTCACAGAAATAGGGGAAATTCGGGGATTTGGCAGGCAACTGGGAAGAGAGAAGTGGAATACAATGCTATTTCAGCCTTAGGTCTACACTGGAGCTAAGCGACACCAGATGTTTATCTTTTATCTTCATTCAATGGCTCTTCCAAACACAATGTCTTCGTATCAGCTAAGACAGCAAAATTTATGACACACTAATTAATAGGGAGATGCTGAGCTCAGCGATTTTGTCTCTGAGTATGTAATCATATTTTTAGAGCTTTAACTTTTTTTTTTTATCTCTTTCCTTTCTTCTGCCAGATTTTACTAGGGAGTATTAGGAATACATGAAGTCTCACATGGCTGAAGAATGATTCATTTGTCTTTTATGAGAAGAAATAAACTATCGTATTTATCCCCCTAAACATAGTTATCTTGGTGCTATCAGCGATGAGCTTCAAACAAAGACAACTTGTATAAAGAGCGAGCATGTCAGCTCATCCAGGATAACTAGAGTTCAGAGCTGGATAGCTTCTCCCCACCATTACTGGCCAACTTTTAAAATTGAAGGCAAAATGAGTTCTTTCTGCCTGCTCAGGACTCCTGAACTTCAAATTATCAGCAAACACGTAGCCGCACCTGCCCTGCCAATCCCCAGCCCTGGCTCAGTTCAGTTGGTAACTTTCTCAGCTCCTGCTTTCAAGCAGCTGAGCATGGTTAGAAAAAAAAACATCACATATCTCCACTTACTGGCACGCTCACAAATCTGTGTTCTCCAACATCAGCTGGGTCCTCCATGCTACTGGCAGTCTTTTTATTTGTCCCCAGTCAGCTCTGTTTCAGATTTCCCTTAGTGCCGTTCCAAACTATTAGCATACTCTGCAAAGCCCTCATTCCAAGCAGATGACCTTGCTAATAATAATAATCACAGACAAAACGAGCTTCTCTCTGTCCCCTCCACTGACAGGCTGACCACGGAGCACACCTGCCTTCCCCCTTCCTTTCTCCAAAGGCAGAGAAGAGCTCTCTCTCCCAGTCCCTAAAGTTAGCAGCATGGCCTCGGTCATCTCTGGGTCCCTTTACATCGCTCCCTCCCCCCACACTGTGGGATTTTTAATCCATCACTCTCTGTACTTTGGCCCCCACCTTTCCATCTACACACTTATTCAACTTTTTCTTAATCACTATGCACAAACACTCAGAAGCACAATTCTTTAATCATTTCAGCCTCTCACTCATGCTGCAAATTGCCTTGGACAGCAATTATCTGTTTACATGACAGTTTTCAACTGGTCCAGTGGTTTTTAATTGTTAGGTCACAGATTCCTTGAAAATCTGATTAAAACAATGGATTTTCTCCCTGGAGACACACATGGACCCATATGCACACATGCAAACACACACGCACCAATGGCAATACAGTTCCCAGGTGGTCACTGCCACCCGTCAATGTTTCATATCCTACTCTTTGAGGCACGCCGGAGGATGACACTTCCTTGCTGCCTTGAGATAAGTCACTACTTTGGCCAATTAAGTGCAAGTGGAAGTGATGTGTGTGGAAGGTTTAAGAGCCTGTTTGCAATTCGTCATGCTTTTTCTTCTTCTTGCTCCATCACCAAAATCACTGAGTTCCAGATAGTGACTCCTCGGGGAGCCTGAGTCGCGAGTGAGGACACAGCACAGAGCCCTAGCCGACCTACTGTGGATGCATGGAGTGAGTGAGGAACAAACCTAGCTGTTTAAAACATTTGGGGATGGGGGATGGTCGGTTACCAGAGCATGACCCCTGGGCTACCCTGCCTGATAGCAGAGCACTCTCTGTGAGACAGGAAATAATCTGTGTCAGAAAGACCCTTCTCAGGGCATTTAAGCTACCCTCCTGCCTCCTCCTAACCAACACGTAGCTTCCCTTCATCCTGCTACACTCTCTCTTCTCTCTCTGCAGAGGACCCTTTCCCTGGCGCTTCTCATTAGCCCTTATCCTTCAGACCGCATTACCTCCGTCTCAGAGGCCTGGCTAGTCTCTTTCTTCCTCTGCTCCATCCCCCATCCCTACCATTCAAGAAAGTCACTTCTTTCTTTCACAAAGGACATTACAGACTGTCACAGTCATATATTTTCTCTCTCCCCAGTTCTAAACTCGCAGTGCAGAGTTCTTGCTATCAACAGTGAGTCATGGATCACCAGTGCCATGCTCCACTAACCCCACATGAAGGGAATATATTTAAAATGCAGACTGTTTTGTGATAAAAATAGAATCGTGAATATTCTATAGCAAATCCAACTTTATACGTTTCTAAACTACATTGGTAGAATCCTCCTGCTAAAAGTATGGGACAAGTGACCAAATTCTTGGACGTGCATCAGGAACAAACCACTGAACCTTGGTATCCACCCAGTCACCACTAGGAGGTCAGCTTGACATTTTGGTTGCATTTCAGAAAATTGTGGCCAACCTTTGGTCTCAACCTGGTTAAATAGTAGTTTTTGTAATTCATTGATACAGAGTTTTTGTTTTGTTGGCTTGTTGTCGTTGTTGTTTTACTCAGTAGAAGCACCCAATGGTTTTCAGCTAACTCATTGTCATGCATCCAGAAATTCGGGGATAACACCTTGTCCCAGAGTAAGTCACCAATTGATATGTGCTCCATCAATGAATAAAATCAGTATGAAATTAATATTTAATTTGACTTTACATAACTATAAAAGACAGCCATTATTCTAATATTAAAAACCAAAGTTTTAGCCCTTTTTCACTGACATATAAATATGCTCACTATTTTAAAATTTCAGAAAATACAACTTAAAATCAATGTGTCAGTTTTCTATTTTCATTGTCTCTATAAATATAGTGGATGGTCCTGATGATTAAGAACAGACCCAGAAGTTGTAAGACTGTCCTTCCAAGACATAAGATGGCAGATTCTGAAAAACATTCCCTAGAAATCTACACCTCTTCAGATACTCAACTTCCTAAGCAGACGACTTTGAGATCTTTCATTTAAAATAGGACACACTTTGGTCTTGATGAGAACAACCAAACCAAATGCTTTAAAATTGCTATAGAAATAAACTTGACTTAAAAACAAAAATAAGCTTAGGATTTGGGAGGTTTTCTTCCCATTGTGTTGTTGTTTTCTTTAAATTTTCTGTGTGGTATAGGAGTGTGCATTACAAAATAGTATCTCTTAAAACACAGAACATATCACACGTTACTCTATCTCCTATGGAACATGTAGCTGGTACGCGGTAGCCACATTTTTCCATATACCATTTATAAAAATCCACATGGGACACTTAAAAGTAACATGCATTTGGGGAGATGGAAAAATTGTTTCCTCTCCATTAAGGACTTTTTAGGATGAGATTATGATCTGCTCCTCTGCTTTAAGAGAATATGAGTAATGAGATGGGTCTATAAAATTAGACATAAATATGGGTGTGCACACGTATATGTACATAAGGCAGACAGCTTTTTAAAAAAATTATGCATACAAGACAGGACACTTCTAACTTTCTCATGACTACAACACAGCCTTTAAATAAAAATTACAAATGATTCTTCTCTGTTCCACTAGAGAATTTCAGCCAAACATGGAACTTCCACAGAAATAGTTGCTATAGAAATGCCAAGGGGACAAATAACACTGAATTATGCGATCAAAAATTACAACTGAAATCGGTGAGGATCGAGGTTTATGTTTAATAATGCTGACTTATATGTATCTCGACTTTATGTCACTTTAAATTGTATGTGCTGAGACCCAAATTGGAAGGTCCTTTACTACTAAAAATAACGGACCCAAAAGAAAATACTCTAGCTGGCATTCCAGATTAGAAAATCAGCACATACCAAAAAGGCTTCTTTATACAAAAATGGTAAACTTTAATGAATAAGGGATTTAAATGATGCCAATTACATTTCTTCATTTCATACAAAATTTTGTTATATGGACGGAAGGAAAGCTAGATGTCCTATACAAGGTATGCACACACCTTGGCTCACAGGACTAAATGCTTCTTCAGTTTTCTACATATTATTCGTTTAATGATAATGAGATGCTTATTTTGAAATAGTGCTCTATGATAGCATTTAGAGTAACACAAACCTTTATATCTCTATCTCTTACAGGAAAAATAAAACTCCTAAAAACATTTGGCTCTGTTTCTGGTGTGTTTGGGGATTATGCTTTTAATACAGAATCATTAATAATGCATCTGGCCAGTGTGAAGGTAGCTATTAAACCCTCATCGCCTTTGATCTCCCCAATTAAGTTTTTATAAGAGAGAAAAACTTCTATGAAGTGAAACAGTATAGTTTTAGGAAGAAGGTATTTAAGAAGACTGATACGTCCTGTGTTCTAAAACCAAAAAACCCCTGTTGTTTAAAAATAGCATACTGATAGAGTTCATATAGTTGTGGCCAATAGTGCTTACATACTTTGGTCCCAATGCAGTTAAAAAGTACTCCTTCATATTCATAATATAAAATTTAACCCTTTTATATTAAAAAGCTTTATTACCGGCTACCAGCATTATTGTGGCAACGTGTTGAAAAGGAAGAGGGCAGAAAGAAAGGCAAGACAATCTTCTTTCAGAAAATATGATAGAACATTAGTCCCCTCTCCACACTTTCCCCTCTGACAATATTCAGTCTATGATTCGATGAGCCTTCTATTTTATCCTGCATTAGCAGCACTACAACCAAAATCGTATCTGAACTGGCCGTCTCAGTTAAACAAGCTTTTCAGATTCAGTTTTGCAGCATGGAAGGGCATGGGTCGTGGGACTGGATCAGCAAGAATTCAAAGCCAAGCTCCAAGATTTGCTCTTGACCTTAATCATTATTTAACACTTCTCGGTCTGTTTTTCATCTATAAAATTAAAAGACACACTATAGAATGATCTGACTTTTACATCAAGCCCCATTGCAGTGATCTTCATATGGATCCCCAATATTCTCTTAATTTTAAAATTTCACAAATATTTAGCTCTCAGAATATGGGACCGCTTGGCAATATGTGGCTCTTAACCATTTCACAGTTCTTCAAAAATGTCTTCTCATTCAGTTGCTAAGACCTACCCTGCCATTTTTCTTCTCTTTTTCGGGGTGCTCACTGTCACTTTTTTACAGACTCTACTTTCTCTGCTGTTGACAAAGTGACCTCTGTGCTCTTTGCCCTTTGAGCTGCCTCTCCAACAAATTGTATTCCCCTCCCTTCCTTCCCCGTAGCTTTACCCATCGCCCTAGGCTGATGGCTGCCGTTTGTACACCTCCTTCCCACTCCCCTGTCCCCTGCTATAGCCTGCAGATTGCTCCTGCCTGCTGGGCTTCCCGGGGTTACTCTGAGTGCCACCCAAAACTCCACCTACTTCAACCCGAGCTAAAAAGCCAACGCACATCCCAGACTCCTTGCTTGCCCTCATTCTGCTCTCCCATCCCACCAGTCTGCGACAGTGTGTGGACTCTATCTCAAAAATACACATTTCTTCTTATTTCTCCATCTGCCTTAGTTGAATTCCTCACGTGCTGATCAATGGAATAGCCTCTGTATTATTCCGAGTTATCTAAGCATTGTAATAAAAGACATTTGTAACAAGCATTGCGACAAAAATCTCAGTGTTTAAGCAAAATAAAGATTTATTCTTTGCTCGTGTCACAGTGCAGTGCTGGTTGTCAGGCAGGGTCTGCCTCATTCAAGTAATCAGGCTTCTTCCATCTCGTGGCCACACCACCTCTCGGTGGCTCAGAATCCCCCACTAGACCCTTTTATCAGGCAGATGAGCGAGAACAGGGAGGGTGGAGTTGGGTTAAGGACTTGCTCTATATACAGCGGCAGAGTAGAGACAGGATAACTGCAGTTAAAACTCACATTCCAAATACAGAATCCTGAGACACACAATGTTCACTAGTTTTGGCTGCAATTCTGAAATCCTGTTTGGCAGGTCTTATGAAGTCCCTCACCCTGGACAGAGGGCAGATTACTTGAGTAAACTTTAATTCTGCTCTCTGGAAATAGTTGCTCTGTCCTTTTTCTCCTTGTCCTATAGCCCTCCCTTGTAGGAGTTCTTATTGTTCATTAATTCCCTGTGGCCACAGCTGAAATGAGTAAAACGAAAAGTTTGAAAGCACAACGGTGATTTTTATAGCTCAAACAATCAAAGGTGTTTTAATTTTGTATTTTGTATTTCTCGATCATACAAGTCTTTCAAAAACTTGACTTCTGTTTTATTGGATTCCATACATAATTCTCAGGTTCTTCTCTCCCTGCCCCCACTTCTTGCCCTCCCATTATCTCATGTTTCCAATAAAAAGCAACTCACGTTATTCAACCAAGACATCTTAATGGGACTTTATGGCTCTACGTGGGATCTGGAAACAGTTGGACTTATACCATGTTTTAGTCCAAATCTTTGGGTTCTATCATCTTCTATCTGGCTTGAAAACTGGCTAATTCTTTCTGAGTTCATCTCTTCCTTGAAATGCCTGACCAAAGGAAACCACCAAGGGCTACTGCATTGCGGCCAGGATGCAGTGGCATACACCTGCAATCCTTGCACTTTGAAAGGCCAAGGCACAAATATCACTTTAACATACAGATAAGACAGAAAAGGAAAGTCCAGAGAGCCTAAGTGCAACTATTTTTGTCAATACCAGGCCCTAATCATCCTGAACAAGGAAGTCATCTCCAGCCTGAGACTGCTAGAGCACGGATGAATTACTAAGCCGGATGCCTTCAAACTATTTGTGCTTAACCCTTATGGCCTGATCTCAAGGCAATGCTGATCACTTACAACTATTTCCTAAGGAGGTTTTTGAACACTTAAAACATTACTATTGTCCCTTCTCAAGCAATGTCTGTGAACTAGGATCTGTGGCCTGGCGCTCTCTCAATAAACTTTCTGTGGGTAGTTGGCTCGCTCTCAAATTCTTTCTAGCATGAAGCTAGGATCACCCTGGCGAGTTCAGGGGTCTTTCCTCCCTTACATCTACTGCATCAGCTTGAGGCCAGGAATTCAAGACCACCCAGGGTAACATAGCAAGACATCATCTTTACAAAAAAAAAAAAGCCAGGTATAGTGGGACATGTTTATACTACTAGCTACCCAAGAGGCTGGAGGCAGAAACATTGCTGAAACCTAGCAGTTTGAGGTTGCAGTGAGCTATGATGACACCACTGCATTCTAGCCTGGGCAATAGAGTGAGGTCTTGTCTAAAAAAAAACACAAAACAAAACCCTGTCACATACCACTAGTGCTCTCATTCTTTAAAAACCTATCCCCTACAACAGCCGTTCTCAAAGAGTGTTCAGTAAAACCTTGGAAATCCCAATGACACTTTTAGTGGATTTAGGAGGTCAAAATTATTTTCATCATAAATCTAAGGTATTTTCCTTTTTCACTATGTTGACATTGGCACCAACGTTGCAAATGCAATGGTGGGTAAAACTTTTGGCATTTTAGCAAAAATCACACAGTTTTATCATGTGTCACATCCCCGTGTTACGTCCTTGCGTGGGTTCATCATTGTCCATTGTATCCTTTTCATGACCATGATCTCACAGTTTAAAAAAAGTTTCACTTACAGACGCCCTTATGAAACAGTAAGAATCATCCATTTCATTAAATCTCATACCAATCTTTCAAATATTCTGTGGGACCAAAAGGAAAGACTACATAAAGCTCTTCTGCTATAAACTCAAGTACGATGGCTATCTTGAGGAAAAGCTGTGTGCAAATTGTTTGAGCTGCAAACTAAACTCATCTCTTTTTCATGGATACCATTTTTACTTGAAAGAACAAGTGATAAACAAAATATGGTTATTCATACTTGGGTATTTGGCAGTCGTTTTCTTGAAAATAAATGAAGTGAGCCTGTCACTTGAAGGCAAACAACCTGACAGTATTTGTTGCCAATGATAAAATTTAAGCTTTCAAGTGAAAATTAGAATTTTGGATAACTTGTATTCCCCACCATGAGCTTGACAGCTTCTGAATACTTAACGGATTTGTTGATGAGATCAGTAATGATATTAACAAATGAGATTCTTGAAAATATTACATAATGAAAGGTACAGTATGGCGAATGATATAACTCAGTGAAACAATATTTTCCAAATAATCTGTGCAAAATAGTACAAAATCACACATGATAAAGAATCCATTTAAAGTGGAAGCTAATGGATTTTAATGTAATAGAATATGAAAAACACATTGGTATTGAGATTCTACACTCCAACACACTGTCTGAAAATTGTCGCTTGTTGAATTATATTAGAGTATCAGAGAATATCCACAATTATCTGAAAAAACTAATAAAATACTTCTTCAACAGAAGGGATATTGATCTTCCAACAAGAAATACTGGCTTGGCACCCATAGCTGAGGGGTTAGGGCGCTGGCCATATACACCAAGGCTGGTGGGTTTGAACCCAGCCCAAGACTGCTAAACAACAATGACAACTCCAACAAAAAAACAGCCAGGTGTTGTGGTGGGTGCCTCTAGTACCAGCTACTTGGGAGGCCGAGACAAGAGATTGCTTAAACATAAGAGTTTGAGGTTTCGTGAGCTGTGACACTATGGCACTCTATTGAGGGTGACATAGTGAGATTCTGTGTGGAGCCAGATTTTATCCATTTATTTCAACACATCAAAGCAAAATGAATGAAGAAGCAAATGACAGCCTCAGCCTAGATATCTTCTATTAAGCTAAATAATATAAAGTTTTGCAAAAATGCAAAAGAGGACCTTCTTTTTACTAATCTTTTTGCAAATACAATTGTCATAAAGGTATGTTATTTGCAGATAAAAGGGAACACACATACATTGTTGGTGTGAATGTAAATAAGTACAGATACTATAGAGAACAGTATGGGGTATCCTTCTATCCACTACCCTATGGTGCAGCAATCCACTACCACCATTTATCAAAGGAACAAAAGGAAATCCCCATCTCCAAGACACATCTGCACCACCATGTTCATTGCAGCACTATTCACACAGCCAAGGTATGGAATCAGCCTGGGTGTCCAACACAGAGGAATGGATAAAGAAATGTGGCATATATATCCAATAGAATACTATTTGGCCATGAAAAAGAATGAAATCCTGGCAGTTGCAGCAACATGGATGAAACTAGAGGATATTATGTTACAAAATAAGCTAAGATCGGAAAGTTAAACACATGTTCTCACTCTTGTGGAAGCTAAAGACATGTTGATGTCATAGAAGTAAAAAGTGAACAGAGGATACGAGATGCTGGGAAGGGCAGGGGGAAGGAAGGGGCAATGTAAAGAGAGATTTGTTAAAGGTTACAAAATTTAAGCTAGATGGGAGGAATACATTCCAGTGGTGTAGTCCACTGTAGAATGACTATCGTTAACACTAATACATTAAATAGTTTTTAAATAGTTTCAAATAGCTGGAAGGAAGACCTTAAATGTCCCCAACACAAAGAAATGATAAATGTTAAAGATGATGGATATGCTAATTACACTGATCTTATCACCATACATTCCATATAGCAAAATGTCAGTGTGTACCCCATAAATCTGTGCCCTTATGTCAGTTTTTAAAAATGTTTCTTATGTTAACATAAAGAATTTATTCTTTTCAATTCATTAATATTGACGAATTGTTTTAATTTTAGTATAGTAACTCTCAAGAGAGATAATGTATAAACAAAGGTTTTTGTGATCCACGATAGTTCTTAAAAGAGTCAAGGAGTCCAACAACAAAAAGTTTGAGAGTCATCATCCTAGGAAGGGCTCAGAGAAATACAGCCTGCAAGCGAAAACCGGCCCGTTGCCTGCTCCAGTTCTGTAAGAACACAGCCACAACCATTTTCCTCCACGTATCACGGTTGCTTTCTTGGTCCCCGCCCTAGAGCTTTGGTTCTCATTCCCACATGCACATTAGAATCACGGGGGATAGTGTTAAATAATACTAATGCCTCCTTACACTCCACCCAATGCACAAAGAGCAAATCATAATCTCTAGGAGTTGTCTCTGAGCATATGTAGGCTTTAAAACTTCCCCCAGGTGATTCTGATATGCAGACACTGTTAGGAACCACTGTCTGTGAAACTGTAAGATCTTTAGGCATAAAGCAGGCCTTCCAAGTTACCATATTTTGCCATGTAAAACATGCTCCCAAGTACAATGCACATCCATGTTTGGGGCCCAGACTTTCAGGAAAATGGCCCTGGAGAAAGTGTTCCAGCTATCAGCCACAGAGACACATCTGGGGAGGGCTAATGATTCTGGGTAAATATGCAGATCATGCCACCCTTCCATAGCCACCTGCTCTGTGAAGGCTGCCCCTTCCCTCTCTCCTGGGACCTCTTCCCTCCCTGCAACATCAGGGACTTCAGGCAAGATAGCCACATGCATGGCCAGCAGTACAGGAGCTTCTGAGGCTGCGTGGAGCAGTGAACAGCCAGGGGGTTTCCTGAGGCCTGCACGGGGTGACCAGTACCCTCAGTGCAGCTGGGCCTCACCTGCACAGTGGCTATCGCCCGCCTGGCAGCCACTCCACCACCTCCTTCCCTGATCACAGCACTAGGCAGAGGCCTCTCAGGTCCACTCCCACCATATCCCAGGTCCCCCCAGACTGGAGCCCCGTGCACCAGGCCGGCCTAGGTGGGAGGGAGCAGCACCCCCAGGAGGCACCCTGGGCTCCCCTGCCCCTGAGCTGTACAGCCCTTGTATAACGTGCATCCTTATTTTTCCCTCAAAAATTTGGGCAGAAAAGTGCTCATTATACAAGGCCAAATATGGTATTCCAGAAAATAGCTCATCCAAAAACTTCCCCTATTATAAAAAACTATATTTCTAACCCCTAATATGAGGGTCCTTGCTACCCATTCACCACTTGATTCAATCATGTTTTTTTGTTGGTTTTTTCTTTAGTTTTTTTTGGGGGGGGAGGAGATTATTGTTGTTATGCCAGCACCCTACCCCTAGGTCACGATAGAACACCTGCTGTAACAAATACTTTCCAAATTGTCCTGACTTAACAGAAAAAGGTCCTCATTCAAATTATGATGCAATGTGCATTGATGGGCATCTCTACGGCCCACATAAGGACCTGGCTGCCTCTAGCCAGAGACTCTTATAATCCTCCGTGCCTCTGAGCACTCTGCTAGTTCCTTCTACATCCAACCAGTAGATGAGACAAAAGAGAGCGTGGAGGATTACATGTGAAGTGTTTTATCAGCCTGGAGAAGGCACAGATAACTCCCAATAGCCAGATCACAACTAACCACAAGGAAGGAACAAAATATGGTCGGCCTCTCTGCCAAGGAGGAAGGCAGAATGGTTTGGCAAACTGACTTCATTTTAGTCACAACCCTTTTTCTTACTAGTCTTTTAAATCAAGTCCCCTTTAGGCCCCTTGCAATAGATGGAATCCCAGAAATTCCACATTCCATTTCCCAGAACTGTGAATATGGTACATGCTAAAAGGAACAATTGCAGATGTGGTTAAGGTTAAGGACCTTGACATGGGAAGATTACCCTGGATGATTCAGGTGGTTTTGATCTAATCACATTGGCCATTGAAATTGGAGAATATTTCTAGACTGCAGTCAGAGAGTTGAGAGGACAGAAGATTGGTCAGAGAGGTGCAGTGTGGCTGGAGAAAGACAGAGGAAGGGGGCCCCAGGCCAGAGAAGGTAGGCAGCCTCCAGGCGCTGGGGAGGACAAGGAAATGACTGCCCCCTACAGCTTCCGGGAAGGAATACATTCCTGCTTGATTTGGGTCCAATTGGACCTATGCCAGACATCACCCATAAACAAGATTATAAATTTGTGTTAAGTTTGTGATAATTATTATAGCACTAATAGAAACCTAATACAACCTTCTCTTCCTCGTCCATACTGCTGTTAGTGATATTCCTAAACTTTAAATCTTACCTGGGTATTCCTTGTCTCAGATTTCTTCAGTGGCTCTCCATTCACTTCAGAAACACTGGCATTGAACAGTTACAATGTGTCACACACGCTTGCAGCCATCAGCATGGCCACACTGAGGCAAACATGGCTCCTACCTTAACAGAGACCTCACCCCAAACAACCTGCGTAACCTATGTCTCTCAGCTTGTCTATAATGAACTCATTAAACTTTTAAGATTCCAGGTTATTCCACGGCACTTTTTAGAAG
Organism: Galagoides demidoff; assembly: GCA_963574575.1. Taxonomy (NCBI): domain Eukaryota; kingdom Metazoa; phylum Chordata; class Mammalia; order Primates; family Galagidae; genus Galagoides; species Galagoides demidoff. The sequence goes on along the minus strand of CAUYQV010163296.1, from coordinate 69,473 downwards.
CATCCATGGCCACATGATGAAACTTTATTCTGCCCTCACAACATTTTGTCTGTCTGGAAAACTACTTCTCCCTGAAGGGGCATCTCAAACATCACTCCACAGAAGTAAGTTCCCTCTTTGTTCTTGGACCTCTTCTCTCTTTCTCAATGTAGTATTTATTCTTTCTTTACCTTCATTATGACTTTCAACAGTTTCAGAGAGGAGTTCCCAATAAATTTACTTTTCAATAAAGGTTGAGTTACCTTTCATTACTGGGTTCTCTCAAAAATATGTATTTTGCCAGAGCTTTAGTTAGATTCTTTAGATTGATAAAATAATCCCAAAACAGGAAAAATGAACAGACTTTTTTTCTGTTTTTTTTTTTTTTGGAGTATCTTTTTTTAATTCTTTAGTTAGACTGATTGTACCATAAAAATAATCCCAAAATAGGAAAAATAAGCTTTTTTCTGTTTTTTTTTGCAATATCTTTTCCACCGTTGATCTCCGATCCATTTTAAAAAGTAAACTCCATACTGAATATCACTGTAAAACCAGGATTCTTTACATTTACTATAACTCTTCTGCGATTTGCTAAAACTGTGTAAAGTATATAGCATCTCTAATTTCAACATAAACTTACAACAAATAACACACCAATAAATTGGGTTCATGTGGATCCCTTTTTTTGGATGGACTTACTTAAGTGCCTATAAGAAATGGAGGAAAAATGGATTTTTTATAAACATTTCAAGTGGAAGACACTAAAAGTGTATCGTGAAACTATTTTGTTCTAATTTACAATTAAGTTTTTCTTGAAAAAGAGACACACTGGTCTGTCTCAGGCACTGACAAGTTTTCACTATATAGTCAAGCCTCCATGCAAGATTCACATCCTACGTAATTAAGTGGACAAGAACCTTCCCCATAAATTATTAAATTCTCCTGCATCTGGATATTTTATGTTAACCACAGTGAACATTAATATATTAACATTAATATATTTTAATATGTCTGTTGTATGTGAAGTGTGATCTGCTAAATAATTTACTATTTGTCGAGAATATTTTTATAAATTATTACTGTCATGATTGCAGAAGTTAAACCATCCTTTAGCCCAATTTTAATATATTTTCAAGCATTTCTTAAACAACAATTATTTTGCACCTATTATGAAAAAGGTACAGAAAGAGACTTTTTCTTTAAAAAAAATGAATTGATTGTAGCATTATTACCCATTGTTAGAGAAAAATCTACTTTGACTAGAATAAAATTTATTCTGACCACAGGCATATAATTTTCAGGGTCAAATCCCAGCTGTCAATGCATGAAGTCACCCTGAACCTTTTCACTTATCTTTTATTAAGGACTCTTGTCCAGCATCTAACAGACATTGGATTCCTACTGGCCCTGTGGTTTGGTCTTCCTGCATACTGAATGTTAACAGTAATTAGCTATTGTCCTCGTCCTTACTTCCCAACACATTACGTTCTCCAGTGGGCATTGATTCGGTATGATGGAGTCTAACCTTCTAACCGCTGTGGCACAGAGTAACTAGGGAATTATCCCCCTAGGAGGACGGGAGTTCTTTTCATCTCTAAGTCAATGATCATTAAAATCAACCAATACATTGTTAAGCTTAACAAATCACAAAGGGAATAGGGGCCCAACAAGTTGCAATGGTGAAGTCACAATTATCCAGCAATTAGGCTTACAGCTGTATCCACCCTTTCAATACTCAAGTCTATGAACATGCCCACACTCCTTTCTGTTGAACTTAGTCGGGAAGGTTTCTAAAGCTTTATTTTGCATGCAAGATTCTGAAACCAAGAAAGCAATTGGATCTGAATGAAGTAATAATGATAAACCTCATAAAGCAGAAAAAAAAACCCAGCAATTCATTCACCTCAGCCTATTTTTTTAGAAAAGGGTGGGGGGAGGGGATAATAGACAAGGTCCATTTCTGAATGTAGTACGCTCTGAGCCATCATAAAAATGCGGCTGCCAAAAGAGTGTCTAGTTTAGTAACTTATGAACATAAATGCCTCAAGTTCTCAGGATACTTTCAGCTACAGGTAACAAACATAAAGCCTGACTTGGGTGCCTTAAACAAATCTGGAAGTATTTTTTTTCCCAAAATGAGAGTTAGCAGTGGTGGGCTGGTTCAGCAGATCAACAATGCCAAAGACTGAGATCTCTTGAAATTGTCCTCACAGTTAGGAGAAGGCGGCTGCAGCTTCTACCATTATATCCTCTAACAGGAAGAAAGTGGATGTACAGGGTGAGGGGTGGTAACAAGTTCTGTTAGAAAGTCCCCAGAAAACTTCTGTGTATGTCTTTTGGCCCATAATTTTGCTCCAGAGTTGCGAGAGAGAAAGGAGATGTAGCGAGAAAGATAAAAGTGTCTGACATCCAGAATCTGGCCTGACACTGTAGGTGGGCCTTAATGTCAGAGAGAGCTAGCCTGGTATTTCCAGTAGGCCTTGGTGAGATGTTTTGGAAGACACACAGCTTCCAAATCACCAACATCAGTGACCAGAGAAAGCAAGAAAAACACCATTCCTCAATCTTGTCTAAGCTCAGAAACAAGGACAATTGTACAGAGCACAAAAATTCCAAACATCTTCCCATTCTGGCTGATACAAGCAGCTGCTCCTTTCTCATTTTTGGCTTTAGCCTCACTTTATTTTTGCCACCTTATAGATAAGATTTCCTTTTTAATAACGTAGATTTACCTCTAATTCCTGGTAGCATCCATTCGAGAGCAAAGCCTCTTCCTTAAACTCTCCCCCAAAATCTCCTAACATGAGTCAGATCCTCCAATAATCCTTTAAAGCATCTTCTTACTGAAATGCTTCACCTTTCCCAGGTGTGTGGTCTCCTTCGTTGCATCTAGAAATAAGCCCAACTTTTCCCATTACAAGCTTATACCTGGGGGTCTGTAGCTGATCCACCGGCATTGGCAGCTGATGGGACCAACCAAACAATAGTGTTTGCCATGCCCTTGTTTCATTCTAGTCTACCTTTAATTAAAATTCTGTACCTTAGGATGACATGTTTCAACCTCCTCGGCTAGAAAGGGAGCCATGATTTAGTGAACAAAGCACATAACGAAAAATCAAGAGATGAGAAGAGCTCCAGTCTGCTCTGTCCAATAACTAGTTAAGTGACCCCGGACAAGCCATTCAAAGGACAAGAGAGAACTGACCTCACCATAGTACAGTCAAACACTGCAAACATCAGTATGTTTGAGGAATAACAAAACCAAATCTCCAGACGTTAAGTACATTTTCCTCCTATTTACATTTGAGGAGTGGCAGAACCAACATCTGGACCCAGACGTCTAACTCTGGCATCTAAAAGCTTTCCACTGCACTAACTTGCCCCACCAAGTCTGAACTTCCTCAGTGACTCGACTAGGTTGGTGAACCAGGACTTTAAAGCCTCTTTCCATTCACCATTCAAAGATCTCTTTATTTACATTTACTATTTTTAGTTTCACTAGATCTATAAATGAAAGGTAAAGAATAATTCAAGGTGACGTAGGTTTAAGGAAGTTTGAATTCTAGCAAACCCTTTTCTAGATAGCACAAACCACGGATTTGATCTCCCATTTGAAATCCCAAGTCGAGTCAACTTTCATTCCCTTGTAATTTAAAATATAACTACTTTACTTTAGGAATTCTGTGAGGGCTGAGAAAAGTAAAGTTTTGACTTAAAGTGAGGAAAGCAAGTGACATACCCTTTCTCCACATTCAACACTTTAACATTTGCACGTTCATGTGAGATACCCTTACAGATTAGCAATAAACAAGTAAATACAACACAGGATAATCACACAAATAATCATGCAACAACAAATGTAAAATTATATGCACTTTATTAATGGTTTAGTAACTTTTTTTTTTTGAGACAGTCTCACTTTGTTGGCCTTGGTAGAGTGCCAGGGCCTCATACCTCACAGCAACCTCAAACTTTTGGGCTCAAGCGATCTTCTGGCCTCGGTTTTTCATTTTATAGAGATGGGGTTGCACTCTGGCTCAGGCTGGTCTCAAATCCTGAGCTCAAGCCATCTACCCACCTTGGCCTCCTGGAGTGCTAGGATTATAGATGTGAGCCACCGTACCCCACCTAGTAAATATTGTTTAACAGAAGAAATAATCAGCAGGGCTGAAGATTTGAGGAAATACACATGGAAGGACTAGAAGAAATGTCATTTTGTAACTTTCTTTTAGAGGTCAATTTGTAACAAGTATCAAATATTTCAAAATTGTCAAATATCACATTTGGTCCACAATTTCATTGTAAACAAAATCACAGATGTGTGAAAAAATAATGTTTGTGTAAATATTATAATAATATAATGTTTGTGTAAATATGTTTGTATAAATATTATAATGGGTATAAAAATATTTACAATGGGTGAAAATTAGTAAAAACGTAAAAGGTTAGTGATAAAAGATTGGTTAAATAAACTATGATTTATTCATATAATGGAAATATGTATGGTATTAAAAATGAAGTGAAAAAGCATTAAACAACATGGGCAAATATTCAAAATACATTTTTAATGTAAATTACAAATACATGATCGTGTTTGTGCTCTAAATATATGTATATGTGGGCATAAACGCTTTCTTAAAAAGATAAAAATATATTGAGTAATTATCTCTGACTGGGATAACTACTCAAATGGGTAGTTTTATTTATCTGCATTTTTCAAATTTTCTACCTGGAACATGTATTAGTTTCATAATGAAAAATATATTGGCTTGGTGCCTGTGGCTTAAGTGGCTAAGGCGCCAGCCACATACACCTAAGGTGGCGGGTTTGAATCCAGCCCCGGCCTGCCAAACAATGATGGCTGCAACCAAAAAATGGCCAGGTGTTGTGGCGGGCACCTGTGGTCCCAGCTACTTGGGAGGCTGAGGCAGGAGACTCGCTTGAGCCCCAGAGTTGGAGGTTGCTGTGAGCTGTGATGCCACAGTACTCTACTCAGGGGGACAGCTTGAGGCTCTGTCTCAAAATATATATATATATATATGTTAAGTAAAATTTTGAAACAAATATATCTCAGTCCATAAAAAATATACTGTTCAATATTCCAAATACTAAATTCACTTGTCCTTTAAGACAAATAAAAAACTGGATAAGAGACAAGCATTCTCATCCATAAAGACTAACAAACTTCCTTCATTAAATAAAATTAGAAAACTGGATCAGAAAAAAAAAAAAAGACAGAGGTGGCCTAAGGAAAGGTCACAGCCAAGAGGAACGTGAAGATACATGACAACCAAATGTAATGTCATGTCCTGGACGGGATATTGGAACAGGAAGAATATAAGGAAATCTGAATAAACCGTAAGCCTTAGTTAATAATTGTATCGATATTGGTTCATTAATTGTAACAAATCTGCCATCCTAATGTAAGATGTCAATAGTAAGGGAAAATAGATGTGGGTAGAAGGAATCCCTCTGTACTATTCCCTCAACTGTTCTTTAAATCTAAAACTTTTCTAAAATAATAAATCACAGTATAGTTTTTTCTTTTTTAAATAGAAACAAACATTCCTCATGATATAAAATAACCTACATCTGCCAACCCAAGGGCCATCTTTGTTCCGAGACTCATGAATGTCCTTTACGTTAGAGGTTTTTCAAATAATTTTTTAAATTATCTTCTGTACTTTTAATTTAGAAACCTAGCTTAAAAGAAATGCTACATGTGTAGACTTAATGTTTTAAAATGCAAAGTTATCAAAATAAGCATTATTTACCCTATGAAATGTTTTACTGTGGTGTTACCTACATGGTCTTCCGAGTGTGGTACAAGCAATGTGTTTCCTTAGATACTGCTTTGACATATTGTACTTCTACAGTATTTAAGGCAACACAATGTTGCCAACCAACAATTGTGCAACAATCTTTGGGGAAATATCTTATCAAAGGAAGAAGTTGTTTTCAGTTCATTTTTTCTTTAGGCACTTAAAGATAAACACAAAGGATCATCAAAAACTCTGTACCTTCTTTAATTGCCTGATTGGTGGTATGATTTAAACACTGCTGAAATGAGAAGTTGACAAATTAATTTGCCAACATAGACAACATTACAACAGCTACCTTGCACTGGTTGCCTGTTGTCACTTAGATTTTGAAATATTCATTATCTTTTTCAATCTTCCCAGGCATCCTGCAAAGTAGATATTATAATTATTTTATAGATGAAGAAATTGTGGCTCAGAATATTTAAATAATTTGAATAAAATCATCCAGCCAGAAAGAGGAGAAGCAGGTCTCTGACTCCAGGCCTCTGTCTGTACACTGAAGTCATCCCTTTTGGAACTGGACTCAACAATGGTCCAGTTGAATGAATGGATGAAATGAATGAAATGAATGAAAACTCTGGTTTTCTCACTTGTTGCATACTTACAGCACCTTAGAAAATGTATCTTCTCACATGTGAAAAATCCAAACTCATGATTCTGAAAAACCTTTTATAATTTAGGAAAATACCCACAATGTGGAGTTCTGCATATGACCAGTGAGTATGGATATTGAACTGGTATCTTCTTCTTTCCCAGTCTGAGATAACAACAATGTCACTGCAAAGTACAACTCCAAGTCTCCCAGACTAATCCCATCTAAGAGAGCTCCACTTTCATGACCTAATTACCTCCCAAGGGCCCTCTCACCTACAAATACTATTACACTGGGGACTGGGGTTTCAACAGGTGAATTGGGGGTGGACATATACATTTAGTCTTTCAGGTGCACATATTTACAAATGTGCATAGAAAAACAGACTAAAAGGAAACAATTGCATTTAAGTAGCAGTCAGCAGCACCGCATAGAGCCAGCAAAGGCCTGTACATGCCACCGCTCTAAGGGAGCTAGTCCCAGGGACTCATGATGACTGGGACTCTGCTATCACCTTACCCAGTGAGTCTGATGTAGCTACTCCTTAGGGGAAGGAAGAGATTGGTAGATTTTTATTTGTTTAAAGAGAAGATGATGCTACACTAATGATTCTATCTAGAATATATTTTGCTTCCTCTCTACTTATAAAGGAAATACCAGACAGTTACCACGGAGGATGAGTCACCCAAAAGAATCATGTGTACTTTGAGGGCTGATAAGGAAAGACCTCTAGCTGTAAAGTGGACTTCTCAAGACTGAAGAGACATAGGCCATAATGGGTAAGCCAACCTGATCTCAAGACTTTCAGGGGCAGGAGTCCTGTCAAAGAAAATTGATACAGAAGGATAAAGGTGTTGGGTACCAACCATCATAAACTTTGGACTCCAGTGAGGGGCAACCTGGAAATTAAATGATTCATGGGAGTGAAAACACCAAAAGTGAAGACACTCCTGCAATGTTTAAGAGTGGTGGTGGTCAAAAGAGATTCTGGGTATCTACAGCCACAGAGGTATGGAAGGTAATAACGACAGCAACATCAACTGAAGATGGATTAGACACCAACGCTCTTACTGCTCAGGTCTGGACGTCTAATGGACTCCTGGACAGATCGGATCCCCAGGCAGAGAGACTGATTAGCATACGGGCATAGGGTTCTCTTACTTGATAGAAATAAAAGGTATACAACTCTTCACAGTCATTGCTTCTTGATGCCTTTATAAGTTTTCTGCAATGGCCATGCATTACTGTATTAAACATTATCTTAATAATTAATATGGCTATTATACTAGACACTAATATATATAAATTACATTAGTAATAGAATAAATTATTGGTTTAGAGAAGAAAAATGCATTGATACTTTCCATCTAAAAAGAGTTCCTATAGAAAATTTCTCTTCAACGTGCTAGATGAGACGAGAAACTCCAAGAGCATATGAAGAAGAAGATGGGTGGAAACTCCTCCTAGAAAGCCCGTGTGGCCTCACTGCCCTGATAAATGTTACACACCCCCTCATCGTCCACAGAAAAGGTTTAGAGTGAGACCTCAAATACCATTTCTGTTTATTAAGTGGTCCTGTTTAAAGTATTTTAGATTTCTTTAAAAATTAATAATAATAACCTCTCTCTTCTTTCCTTGGGTTAATTTGGAAATACATCTCATTTCATATTTGTGCCCAAATGATTTTCTTCTTTTCCAATGAGGAAAAATATGTTCCTGTCGACTTTATCCTGTGTCATCTTATGTCAGTTCTTCATGCTGGAATCCAGGTGAAACCCAGGTGAAGTTTAAATTCTTCTGCTCCCTGGGGAAACACTATTTTTTATTAATACTCCATTCAAAAAACTGACCGCCAAACACTTATTTCTCCATTCGTGGGAAATCTAAATACACATAGAATCTGCACTTGGACTATGTTTCCAAGAGACATTTAATTTTGCACTGACTTCCCTAAAGCCATCTAATGGTTTATTTTAACTTCTTGTATGGAGAAGATATTCTGGCACCAGAATGTGTGAATTGTTCTAGAGAAGAAAAACACAATGTTACTACCAGTAAAGAAAAATTTTCCTACAGAAGCAAAGCATGATTAAAATTTACCACTTACTACTTTACTCTTTTCAAATTGTGTTTGGCTAAAACCTTTTTATAAGCCAGTACACGGAGGACATGGAGATACATAGCCTGACCCTCATTCTCACAATGAGTATTTCTAAGACCTGAGGTAAACTGCTAGTGACTCTCCAGTGTGTGCCCATGGAGTAGGGTTGGGAGAGATTTACAAACAACAACAAAACAAAATGCATCCGCTCAACTAAACTCAGAATTGCCAGAACGACCTCATTTCTTTTTCAAGTTTAAACTCTTCTACTCCCATCATGGTGGTGGAAAAATATAGAGCTTTAATCTAAAGTCAAAAATTAATATGTTGGCTTTCTGCCGGTAGCTCAGTGGTTAGGGTGCTGGCCACATACACCGAGGCTGGCAGGTTTGAACCTGGCCCAGGTTCAACGACAAAAACAACAATGACAACTGCAACAACATCAACAAAAAATAGCTGGGTGTTGTAATGGACGGGGTGCCTGTAGTCCCAGCTACTTGGGAGGCTGAGGCAAGAGAATCACTTAAGCCCGAGAGTTTGAGGTTGCTATGAGCTGTGACGCCAGGGCACTCTACCGAGGGCAAAATAGTGAGACTCTTCCTCAAAAAAAGAAAAAAAAATTAATATGTTAGAACAGATTTGAGAGCAAAGCATTGTAACTAGTCGGGCAACTTTCTGGGATCAAAACCCACAACAAAGAAAAATTAAACTTCCTATAATTTTATAAATTACAGCAGGAACACCTGTAATTACCCACATAAATGATGAACAAAATATTTGCCCTTAAGGGGTTGGATTACATTTGAAGGGAGGCTGCCTTGTTTTCAGGGCTGAAGGAAAAAGGAACCTTCACACACTGGAAAATAGTAGCTGTGCATTTTATATGGCACTGAGAAGAAGGATCTTCTTAAAACCTGATAAACAAGACATGGCTGTTTTCTGCAAGGAGATTTAACAAGCCCAACAAAACAAGCAGCCACCTGCGACTGATAACATGGCCCTCTGCATACACACCCCCTCAACCCTTTCAACCAGATGCTCCAGCACATTAGCTACCAGATAATAATCTAGAGCAAACTAGATCTGGTATTTGTTTTCCTGTGAGTCCAAGTCTGAACTCCTCCCCCCTATAGAACAGGAGAGAGTTCTAAGGAGGCTGGAAGATACAGAAGGCCCACACCTAGGCAGCCGGCAGCGTTAATCCCATCATAACAAATGACATCCTTTCAGTCCAGCTAAATTAGACATGTAAGATGATGGAAATGGCGTGCATTACTCCCGCAACCAGTCATCCAAAAGAAATGGGCTCATTTATTTATAGCTTTGCTATTTAAGACATATTTGCAAGCAGACAAGCTTAAAGTATAAGTTAGAACATGTCATGTCGAACAACTTAGAGAATCTCAGAACTGATGTTATTTTCACCCCGAAGGTGCAGTTCACATTCATTATTCTAAAGGGAAGATTCATCAGCATTATAAAATCCTGATCCAAGTCTCCCCCATCTGTAAACAAACTCGTTCTTCTTTTCCTTGAATGATGCGTGGACTCCAGAGAGTGAAGTTTCCCTGTAATACATCATTCCTGAGAACGTTCTTCCTACCTCCTTTCTCACCATAGTAAGCCCTGATTATTTTTATTAAACAAAAAAAATTTTAATAAAAATAATTTTTTTGTTTCAGGTTAATATGAGGAGACAAACAATTAGGTTACATTGTCTGTGTTTGTTAGGTAAGATCCAAGTTATAGTTGAGCCCTCCACCCCGGGGGTGGGTGTGCCCTTACATTGTGCCCGTGAGGTGGGAGCTTACCAACCCTCCCTCCTCCAGTTAGCCACATGTAGAAGACTGAAACCAGACCCACACCTCTTACCATACAGCACGGATTATTTTGCAGGGCTTTGAGGATATTTACCTACTTGAATCAGAAGGTGATTTTTACATATTTATGATGTTTTTATGTAATTATAACGGGTCAACACATTTCATAAAGAATCCCATGCTCAGGATCCGATGTACTCAATGCTACTATGAAACCACACAAACAATATATGCCCACACAAGAGAAAAGCACAATCAAACCCAAGAGGGGGAAAAAGGGGAGGTGGGAGGGAGAGAAGGGAAGAGAAGGGGGAATGGTGAGTTCTCACCCAATGAGCAAGCACAAGTCTATGCCACACCTCTTGGGGGAGGGGCACACGTACAACGGGGACTCTACCTAACAAAAGCAAACAAGGTAACCTAATCATCTGTACCCTCATATTAATCTAAAATTAAAAAAAAAAAGAATCCAGCGCTCTTCAAAACAAAAGTAGCATATTTGGTGCAGCTGCAAATACAACGCTAGCTTTGTAGCAGAAGTATCATCACAGAGATATTCCTGGGGAGAGTCATTAAACCAGCCGCAAGATTAAGAACACACGTCAATGTCGTACCTTAACAGACAAAATATTATAAATTACCTAGACTATATTCTGTAATTCAACTAAATACTTTCTGAAACTACATATGTCAGTAAAATGATGCTCTATTGTTTTACTTTTTCACCTAGTACCTAACAGCATAGTATTGGAAAGTGCACCAAGAAAAAAATAGCAAGTTCTGACTCTACAGCTCTGAGTCTCCCTATCTTTGATTTTCTTCTTTTGTCAAATGCTGTGTAATTCTAGGGGCATAACGGTTCCTAGATATGCCTGTGCAATAAGGAGATGCAAGCTGTCTGGGAAGGAAAGAGGGAAGGGACCTTCCACCGGGCCCTGCTCCACAGCACTGGAAGGTACTCCCTGTGATTTTATTGCTAACAACCCAACTACAGCCACCATTAGTCATAAAAATGCATCTGTGTTTAAAATTTTAAGTAACACAGAAAACTGAAGTGAGTGATCTGCAGCCACAAAAGGCTAAAAAATAATACTAGAGACAAATCTCAATGTAAGAAATAAAGTTATTATACATGAAATTATGCAGAGATTTTGAGGTGGCCAAAGGAATTCATCCAAAGCCACAATCCTTACAAGTAGAGTCTTGGATGATTGCTCCAAAAAGTTACATTCTGCACCTCTGTTGCCTTAACTAAGCCCTAACTGTCAACGTTTTTAATTTCTGTTGCACACAGCAGAACACTAGGAATCCTGACAAAATGTTTATAGATAGGCTTTGGGGTCAGTTAATAATCACCAGATGTTTCTAATGATGATGTATCTAGTACTTATTTATCAGCTATCATCTCTAGCCCTGGTTCCTAATGATTAAATGTGTCTTAGCAACAGTTAGATAATTTTACTTCTAAATGTGGAATGGCCATAGGGACACTACCTGGTTAACGTGTCTTAATGAATCACATTTTCATCTCTGGCAGGTGACTAACAATTATTCTAAAGCAGTAATTGCAATGTTCTCTCCCTTTACCAAATAGACATTGTTCCAGCCTCCTGTCCCCTAGGAAAGGAGCGTGGTGTAACAGAAACAAGGAAAGGCATAATAATCTCCCCTCTCTGTTAAATGTGCCTCTGAATCATTCTGGGCATATCCCTATATCCTTTTATTTGTAAGGAAGGAAGCCACAATGAACTAGAGTTGCTACAAATTGATGCCAATGGTGACCATATTCCTTACAAAGATCTAGAAAATATCACAAAGTAAATTGACAATAAGGAAACAAATCTCAAAAAAGTCAAAGCTTCAACCAATCTATACAATCACTAGACATTAGCACCAAGGGATAGAGAAGAAGATAAAAGCAACTTCACCACCCATCAGTGATAAATGCCCATCCTCATATATTCATTAATTAGAAACATACCTGGTTAAACTCTCAGAGAGACTGTCTTTGCAGCACTTGCCTTAAAGGGACTATTTTTCTTTTTCAAAATATTACAGCATCTTCTATACTGGCCCAAAGATTATTTTATTTTAATGATTAAGTATATTTTAAGACAGAGTTAAAAGAACACTTTAAGTACAGCATAGTGAAGCAGTCTGGCAAATTCTACGTATAAGAGATCAGATGGCATTCCAAACGCGTATTATTGCCATTGTGTCATGACTAGACATGGGGCATCAGGTCTGTATACATTGTCTGAATGTTCACAAATCCTTGAAGGGCATGGGCTGGAGGAATTCAGCAGTGCCAGGTTGTAGAAAACACTTCCATCTCCTTAACTCAAATTTGATGACATTTTTAAGACCTATAGATTGCTTGCTGTAGGATAGAACTGACTTCCAGTGAATAAATAGGTCCACGATTTCTGTTTATTTTGCTAAATAGGTTGCAAAAATCTTCTCTGTAAGGCCTATTTAGCAAACATTTTTTCCTGGACGTGAAACCAGACTACCATAAATTTTTTCATAAGCATAATGCAGTCTAAAACCCTAGGAACATTCTATGGTTTATGACAACACCACACCCAATTCATTAACAAGAGACTCATATTAAATACTACATTCTTGCTGATGCAGCCCAAACTCCTAAACCAGCCAAAATGGCTTTGAAGACTTTGCTGCCAACTCAGTTTTTCTCCTCCTCTGTGGAAGACTATAAACTTCTCGCCAATGACTAATGCAGCCTGTTCCTCCTATCAGACCGTCTTTGTGTGGGGCAGCCACGGACTCATCTCTGGGAGGTGATTAACCACCATTCTAAGGCAATCTCTGCAATGTTCTTTCCCTTTACTGAATAGGCATCTCTCCACCCTCCTTTACAACTAGGAATAATATTCCCTCATGAAAGGAACACATTTAATTAGAATTTTTCCTTCGCTTTTCTTCCTGAATAGATATGATGCCTGGTGTTCTGGTAGCTAAACTAAAAACTATGGGGAAAACTCTAGCAAAAGTGGAAAAAAACAGCAGATGAAGGAAGGTAGAATGGAAAGCTAGACAGCGCCTGTATCCTTGACCTCACTGTGAGCCATGAAAGCGATGCCAGCAATTGTCCACTTCTTGCCTCTCGCCCTGGGGGGCAGGGGGAGAACACTATTCAAGCCATGGTTAGTCTGTTTTCTGGGACCTACAGCCAAAGCATCCTGACAGCTTCTGCTCCTGCCTGTAGCACAGCCCCTTCGGATCTTTATTAGGGACCCAAATACCACACACTTTCCCATCTTCATATCATCTTCTACCTCGTTTTGCATAATTGTATTTATCAAATTTTATATAACAAATAATGTGAACCGGTTGATAAAATTTTACATTGAAATAAATGGTCCATTACTGGATCAACCAATCAAAAATCAGGCACTGTCTACCTATATGTAGGATACAGTGTTACAGTTAAAAGTTGAGCTTTCATTTAATCATTCTATCCATTCCCAAATGACAATGTCTTATGCTTTATTTTTCTAAAGAAACAAAAGACTTCAAAACTAGTTTGACATACAGGTTGGTTGTCTAGAGGACAGGAACCAGCTCCTGTGTTGTGTTTTATAAAAAGTCTATCTCATTGCTGGGGCTCAATAAATATTAAATTATAATAATGCTGCTATGAGAACCATTTAAGTTCCCTGACACGGTTACAACTTTCTCCACTGTTTTTGATGGGTGCGAAATCCTGTAATAAAATTGTTTTTGTGGAAGTGGATGCATATTACATGCAGTTTATCAGAAAGCTCACCCAGGTCTTTATAGGACTATGTTCTGCTCAAGTAAAGATGTGTTTTAAAATTCTATGTTGGTGTGATTCACCTGCAGGAGAATACGGTTCACACTTACTATAATAAATCAGTTCCCCAAAACGTTATCAGATTTCAATTATTCTCAATTCTAGAAAAAAGAATGAATCATTCTTCTTAAAGGAAGGAGGTTTTCCTTCTTAGGAAAACCCAAGGAGGGTAAAAAAGATTTTTTTAATGTAAAACTAAACTTAAATCATAGGTCTACTTAAAAGATTCCTGGGAGATTTTCTTTTTTTTTTTTTTTTTTTTTTTGTGGTGGATCCTCAAGCTATCCCCCTGGGTAGAGTGCCATGGCATCACAGCTCATAGCAACCTTCAACTCCTGGGCTCAAGTGAGTCTCCTGCCTCCACCTCCCAAGTAGCTGGGACCACAGACGCCCGCCACAACGCCTGGCCATTTTTTGGTTGCAGCCATCATTGTTGTTTGGCGGGCCGGGCTGGGGATTCGAACCCGCCACCTTAGGTTTACGTGGCTGGCGCCTTAGCCCATTGAGCCACAGGCGCCGAGCCGGAGATTTTCTTTTAATCATTTTTTAATCTATTGCATTTAGAAGAAGCATATAGTAAAAAGAAATTACAAACTCATTCACATAACTATTAAAGGGTATAGTCAAAAGTCCTGAGATGATTCAGCTGGCATTTGTCATACTGCAGAACTTCCAAGGAAGTACCTATGCTTCAAGAAATTTTGCTTGAGTTTGCCTTAGCTTATCAACCCATGAAATGATTAAGGGAATTAAAGCATGTTTATTGGCCATTGAAGAGTGTCTTCATCCACTCTTTTCCTGAAACTCTACCACCTACTTTTTCTTGCTTACTTGACTGTATCTTCAGAATCAGCCCTTTAAGCTGAAGTCAGAGAGGAGTGCCTTCATGGAAGAACTTTCCCAAAAGTGTAGAGAAGTTCTTTGGGATGGAATAGTATCCATTCTAATCTGCTTTGACTCTTGGACATTTATCCCCGAGAAATGAAAATGTATGTTCAGACAGAAGCATTTCTAGTAACACTATGGCAGCTTATGACGAATAGCCAAAAAAATGGAAAATGCTCAGATGTCCTGCAGGGTAAATAAACAAACTGCAAATCATCCAGACCACAGACTACGACTCAACAACGAAACTACACTATTGGACCACTCCACAATCTAGATGTCTCCAGAGAATCACCAAATAATAAAAACATTACCCATGGGTTAGAGAGTGTATCATTCCTTTCAAATAATGTTCTTGAAATGACAAAGTCATAGAAATGTAGAACCAATTGGTGGCCTTCAGAGGTTTAGAAGGTGGAAGGACAGAGAAGTGGGTGTGGGTATCAAGGCAACAGGAGGGATTCTTGTAATCATGAGAATGGTCAGCCTCTTAACTGTATCAATGTCAATATTCTGCTTGTGTGATGGTATATCATTTTGTACAATATCACCAAAGGGGAAAACTAGATAAATAATCTCTATATATTATTTCTTACAACTGCATATGAATTTACAATGATCTCAAAATAAAAAATTTACCGCCCAGAATCTATTCTATCTTTGTGTCCTATTAGCACTTAGAACCTCTTTTAACTATTTGCAGTACGTGTGGTTCAGATGGCCAGAGCCAAGTCTGGGCTTTGTGGGTGGACATGTAATACAGATCTGATCAATGTGCAGAGACCATCTTTTTGACCATAGTGATAGGTGCAAAAATGATCATATGATTCAAGTTGGTGCAGTGATACTCAAACTTGGGGGTTTTACTGAACTGTGGGGAGAGCGCTGCTCTTTTTACTAAGGTTGCTGAGTTTTGTCAGTGAAAAGCTCCAACCCAGAGGGTCCACCACATCAGTGACTCAGTGAGAGTGTAAAGTCTGCAGAGGAGAGCAGAACCAAGATGGGAAGACGTGGATCTCGACGATAATGTTTGTTCCTTTGGATTCAACTGTAACTAAAGCTAGCATGTTCCCTTGAACTTTTCAGTTTTATCAATCAAAAAATTCCTCCTTTGCTTAAGTTTTTTAAAAAGTTGATTTTAAAGATGAGGTCTCAATTTGTCACCCACATTGGAATGCATTGGGATAATCAAAGCACACTCCAGCCTCCAAGGGATTCTTCTACTTCAGCCTCCCAAATAGCTAGGACTACAGGCATGCACCAACACATCTGGCTAAGTTTTTTTGGTTGTTTTTTTTTTTATAGAGATAGGTGTCTCGCTATGTTGCTCAAGCTAGTCTCAAACACCTGGCCTCAAGGGGGCCTCCCAAAGTGCTGGGATTACAGGTATGAACAACTGCCATCCTAGCCTAAAAAAAAAGCTTAGTTTAGAAAGATCTTTAGTGGAAATTAGAACCACATTCAGTACATAACACAGGTATTCCTATAAAGGACGTTGTAGAGTTTGAAATACTTTGCACTGTAACAAAAATACTTTATTATTCCACCAGCAAGAATCTTGCTGTCCCATTAATTTTAGAAAATAAACAAAGTCTGTTTGGTGTATGCTGCATTTTTTTTTTGGCCCATTTTTCTGTGTACATTCATATTGACTTGTGAGAGATGTTTATATATGAAGAATAGTAAGCCTGTGTTTATGTGTACATGGAAAATACTTTTTCCTCTGGGCCATTTGTTTCCTAAACTCATTCAGACTATTTTTTTCTATGTAGATGTATTTAAAGCTTTTTATATAGTTACATAAATCAATCTTTTTATTGTTTCCATCTTTTATGTCACACTTAGAAAGTTCTTTGCCACCCTAATATCAATCTTAAAATAAACCCATAATTTCTTCAGTTACTTTTATATTTTCTTTTATAAAATATATGTAAAAAACACCGTAAGAAGGACATTTTTTCCCAAATGGTTACACACTGGACATTTATTCGCTAATATATTTTTTTCCCCACTGATTCAAAATGCTAACTTTCTCAGGTGCTAAATCCCTAAACATAGTTGAGTTGAGACTGGACCTTTTGTTTCTCAAACATCTATTGGTCATTAAATATAAAATATCCAATTTCAAATCCAAGTTTAGTTTATTCTATCTCAAAAGAGGAGCAGTGTAATTAAAGTAATCACTTATACTATCAAGCGTAGCTTGTTGAAGAAGCCTGAATGTAAGTGGCAATGAAATCCGAAAGGTATTTTCCAAAGCTTGTTGAGAATTGAACTTTTTTCCTTTTAAGAAGAGGCCTAGAAGTAGTAATGGTTTGTTGGTGCAAGGTCTGGTGAATATGGCGGATGATGGGAAGTTTCTAAGTCCAGCTTTTGTAGTTTGTGTGACATGTGGTCCACCATTGCCTTGCAAGAGGATTGGCCTGTCTCTGTTGACAAATCTCAGCTGCTTAATCACAAGCATCCTCATCATTTCATCCAAATTTTTGCAGTAGACATCTGCTACAATTGACTGACCAGGTTCCATGAGGCTGTTGTAGATAATATGAGTGCTAGACCACCAAACACACACCATTAGCTTTTTCTGATGAATATTCAGTTTTGTACTGATTCCAGGACTTCAACTTTATCCACTCATCATGCCAAATGCTTTCAAGTGTCAAAAATAATCCATTTTCATCACATGTAACAACGCTGTGTAGAAATGGTTCCCCTTAATGTCAAGCCTCAAGACTATATTTCTCTTCCAATGCTCATTTAATTCATGTGGGACCCATCTATCCAGCTTCTTTACCTTGCCAATTTGTTTCAAATGGTCCAATATTGTTGGAATGGTAATGTCAAACCTTGCTGTTTATTCAAGTATAGGCTGAGATGGATTCCCTGTTACTAAACTTTAGCTCTTCACTATCCACTTTGGTCTCAGGCCACCCATGTGGCTCATTTTTAAGACTAAACTCACCTAGAACTTCTCAAACCATCGATGTACTATGTGTTCATTAGTCACAACCTTCCCAAACACTTCGTTGATATTTTGAGCTGTTCTGCACTGCACTGGTTCTATGATGGAACTCACATTCGAAAATAGCGCAAATTATGGACTTATTCATGGTTTTGCAAAAATTACTTTAAAAAAAATGGAAGGATAATCACAAACCAAAATGTGTTTTGTTTTTTGTGACTTTTTTTGTTGAAATGTTTTATTTTTAGAGATGTCACCTTTGGAATTAAAAATAAGCAGTATGTTCCCTAAGAAATTGTTTTGTTTTACAATCCAGGTAGTCCTTAAATTTTTTATCTATAAAAAAGTTTTTTTAAGTAATAACATTAACAATTATAAAATAATTTTAGGAAGCATGAAGGAAGAAGGTGAGTTTTTATTTCAGGGTCTCTGTTTAGTACTTTTAGTCCAGTCAAATTATGTTTTATGATATCAAAGTAAAGAAAAAAACATGGTAGCCCAGAATATCCCATTTAAGAAAAAGGAAAACTCAGAAAATAACTTAAAAAAAATCGTATAATCAAATTACACTTGTTAAATTCAACACTTAGTAATAGAAATACGTAACATATAAAAGCAACTTTTACCATTTATGCAACACCTGCCATTTCCCAGGCACTGAGCTAAATATTTTCTGATCATGATTCTCAGTTCTAAAAACCATTTTTAGGTAGATGGCTAAAGCTGGCTTTTTTGTTGTTCTGTTTTAGTTTTGTGTTTTTTTAAACAAAAAGAGACTGGAGCTTATTAAAGCTGAATGACTCATCCAAGGCCGTACAACTGGTAGGTGGCAGAATTGGGGTGTGAAACTGTTTTGCTTACTGTAGAGAAAACCAGCTAGACAAATGGCTCTTGCTATTTAGACTAATTTCCATTTTTAAAATCCCAGACAGACCTGCTAGTCCAATATGGTGATACCTACCTTTCGTGATATTAACAAAGAACAGAAAAAAATCCATCGTTCTTATCCTGAGTTTGGAAAGCACAGTGGTATCACAGATAACAATAATAAGCTATTCTTGTCCTCAGGTCCAAAGACTCATATCTGTCACTCAGAACAGGAAGTCCTCTGATTTGAATATAAAACAGAATATACTAGCCACAAATACAAAATATAAAACAGAATATACTAGCCACAAAAACATGTTAGAAAGCTGTTGATCTGAAACCCCATTTTTGAGCCATTTCTGTATAGTAAGAATCTAGCCTGCATTTGTCAGTGATAGACAGAATATCAAACTTAGAAGTCCCTGAAGACGTCACCGTGTTGACAAAATTCAACATCATGGTGAAGTCTACACAAACACAGGGAACAAAGCGTGGCCCCTGCCCACAGCCCACTGTAAAGTCCTTGCAATGACATCCTTTTAAGTCAGTGTCTCCTGGTGCTGCATCTTGTGCCCTCTGTCTGCTTGATGAAATACCACAATCTGCCACGGAGCACACCGCCACTCTCTACTACTGAGAAGTATTTTCAGTGATTCATTGCAGACCAGATTTCAACATGTTTCCCACGCAGCTGCTGGGCTCCAGGCTTTCTACACACTTTAGACTTGGCATAGGGTATAAGGTAATCCAGAACTGTGACTGCACCCGGAACCTGTTGGTCTTAGTGAATTTTTCAAAGCAGCTGCCCAGCAACACCAGCTTGTCCTCATAGACACCGGTGGCCAACTTCAGAATCTTCTCACTCACACAATACGCTCAGTGCCTGTGCAGCTTGAAAACAGCACGTCCCATCGGCCTCTTGGCCAAGAGCTAAAGATTCTCCCCAGTATAGTTCACGATCTTCTCAGACATTACATGTTTCCAAGTCCACATTTTCCCACTGTAAGACGTGCATTTGAAAGAATGGGGATGTACCGTTACAGTAAAAATAAAACAAGAAGCGTCAAAGCGAAATGTCAACAGTATCAACTGTCAAACTTAGTACTTGAGGAAACTGGACATTTCTTAGCTAGCGCTTACAATAATTTCAGCAATTTTATTACACATTATAACATTTGGTAAGGCAGGTTTCCTTCTTAATACTTTTTTCTGAATTCTAGCTGCTCTAGAATGTTTATTTCTCATAATGAAATTTAGAATCATTTTCTCGAGTGCCTCACCAAACTTCACCACAACAAATGGGGATTTTGATTGATATCACAATGTGTATAAACAGACTTGACCTTTTAACCAAAAGAAAAACAAAATGAAGCCTACTTTTTCTAAGTGATGTCCACTCATTCAAATCTTTTGCCATATTCTCAACTCTGTCAAAATATCTTATAGAATGTTATAATTTTACTTTCAGTTCCTGAATATTTCTTAAGACGATTTATTTTTCTAGATATTGGAGGTTCTTTAATGGGAAATGTCAATGGAATACTTTTCCTTTATACTTTTTTACATAAGAACATGTTAGAAAGCTGTTGATTTTATTTTATAACCATCTCCTTTAATACCCATATTTTCTTAAAATTTTCATATCTGCAAGATATTTACATATTTTTTCAATATTCTCAAGGAAGATTAGTTGACTTACAATAGTTTGGCGAACTGAGCGATTAGTATAACTTGTAATTGAAAAAGTAACTGCTTATTTAAGACACATATACACACACACATACCCCAACACAAACGTATCACAAGAATCCCCAGATTGGGACGTCTCTTCTTCTAGAATTTAAACACTAGCAAAAGCAAGGACTTGGTGTTTTTTGTAAGGCACTCACTGTTTCCAGAGCTCTTCCGCTGCGGCACCATTTTATTTCTCTAATAAGAGCCTGGACTTCCTTTAGAGGGGTTATTACAAGCAATCACTCCTTTTTCTAGTGATTCTCAAAAAATCAAATGTTGCAATTTAAAAAATCAGAACAGGAAAAACATCTCATCTGATACTTCTGTTACATTTTCTTTTACCAGATTCACGGCACATGATTAACAATGCACATAAACTTGGCTCTGTGATTTTGTGTTTAGATAATGATTGAAATCCATTAAACTATCCTTTTATGGTTGATGTTCTGTCAGCTGAACATCCAGCAGATTCTTTTTATAGAAATATGATTTGATCTCCAATGTCCTGGAACATGTTTTTTCCAGCTATTTGGCTTCAGGCTTATGCTAATTACCAGGCATTATCTCACAACTTCTGTGGCACATAGGAACATTAAAATTCTACCACCCCCGGAAGCTTTTATAGAGGATTAACCAATGGAATTCCTACAGCATCCCTGCAGGTACTAGGCAAGTGATAGCATTTTTTTTTAACCCTTTCTTGTATCAAATTTTGTTTCCCATATCTCTCCATACCTCTTAGAAGTTCCTCGGGAAGGATAAGGAGGAAGTAATATTTTAGAACTCTGAGTTCAAAAATAGATACTAGCAGTTAGATCCTAAGCTGATCTAATTGCTTTGAATGTATTTGCTTATGGTAAATATCAGTTTTTATTGACACCTTATCTCCTAAGATATCTACCTCAGTGCCCAGTTAATAATATGATTGAACAGTATTTCTTCCATGTAAGTAAAACAATAGTTTCTTTATTCTTACTTCACATTGTCAATTTAACAATAAAAGTTCATTGTTAATCAAAATATGGGAGGAATTTGGCGAGGTTTTCGAGAATTGAGAATAGTTTTGTATTAGTGTTATATTTTCTCAAAGGAACACCCTGTGTTACAGAAGAGACTTGCTAAAGATACAGAAGATGTATCTGTCCTTTTGTATCAGTTCTTTTGGCCAATAAGGTTACTTAACAACATTAGTCACTCCTTCTGCTATCTCCTCACTGATTCTGCTAATGAGACGTAGATTACTTTGTATCTGCATCCTGAAAGTATAGATCAAAGTCTTTCCTGTGCACATGAAACTAGCAACCATTTATTGAGTGATTATTGTGTGTCAGGTACTGAGTTAAATGTCGTATTTGTGTAATTTCATTTAATGATCATGATAGCCATGAAGCTGATACTATTATTATCCTCACTTTAATGAGAAAACTGAATCTTAGAGGAGTAAACTCAGGCAGAATGCAAAGTCTGAACCCCTATTTATTCACATACACAATGAAAGAACTCAAGATTTACAAGAGTGAATTACTTACCTTCCTAGTTAACTTTAGAAGAAATCCAGGCTATTTTTTTTAACCCTTTGGGGTGGCTATTTTGACTCAAAACAAAAGGTAGGATACTAAAAATGAGCTCTCACTGGAAATACTTTTCAGAAATATTACCTTGCTGAAACCCCACAACCAGCTTGTTAAATAATTGTTTTCCCCATGGCAATGGCTTAAAGTCACATGTCTAGGAAGTAGAAAAGACATCCCAACACTCAGGTCCGACAGATCCAGCCCTCCCAGTATTTAACTCAGGTTCTCAGACTTGTTGGCAGAGATGGCAAAACCTGTCCCTCATGATGTCACCCCATGGCTTCCTAAAGGCTCCTATCGCCCACACGCGGGACAGATAGTGAGGCTATCTCCAACCTGTGCAAACCAAAGGAACTGCTAATCCACCTCCACGTAACGTAAAAATTCTCTTATTAGACACCAACCAGACCACTACAAACACTTAAAGTTCTATAAATAATGTTTTTATTCCATTTGATTTTCTATATATTTACAAGCACATTTTATAAAATTAATTAGCTCTTTGAAAATCATGTACATATATAAATTGTTTTGGTGTAATGATTCTATACAACCCTAACACGCCACTCGCCATGGCCACACTGACTTTGCAAACTCTAAGTGCCCTCCAAGGCCCACGTCTGGGCGGGTCTACACGGCAGACATGCAGTGCTCCTCATGTGTGCTCTGTTCTCCCCTCCATGCCTCAGCCTCCAGGCAGCTAGATTGAGCAAATGTGACACCTTTGGGTCATGGACTATGTATGTATTAAATCATGAAACCTTGCAATAAGGAAGGTGTTCTGTGGTTTCTCGGATTCTGAATTTGTCTCTTTGGTTTCCCTTCATCACAGGGTCAATTATGTTAATGATGTCTTCTTTTCTGTATCCTTGATGCTCTGGCATTTGGAGGCTTCACAGACCGGGGAAGAGACTACCCTTCACAGGACTAGCCTATTCTGAGAGCCTGCACAGGGCTCGGCTGGGAGCTCAGTTATCACAGACTGACCAAGTCTGCATCTGCAGCCCCAACCACCTTCTCTCTCACACACCAAACCAGTGTTTCCCTGGCCCTAAATCATCCCAGTTACCAAGCAGCTAGAGACCACCCTTAGAGCCCAAAGCCCACTAGAATTATTGAAATTGGCCAGTCTTAACCTACTTACTCTGCCCTGCCTTCCTTTTCTTACAGAAAACCCACAAAAGGCTCTGGCCTGGCCTCTCCTCTCATTCCTATCCTCTGCCTCCTGACTGACTCGGGTGCTTTCCCTCTGCCCCTGTGTGGCATGTGGTGACAATCTCTCTCAGCCCTGCTGAGTATAATAAACACTTTCCAAGACCTGTTCTGGTTTCCTCTTGAGGCTGCACCAACTTCACCACACCATGGCCAACACATGCATTCCCAGAACAGTTACTACTTTTAACTTCACTTTAGAGGTGATGAAACTGAGGCCAAGAGAGAGTTCAATTTGTCCAAGACAACATGATGAGCCAAGACTCGAAGCATGCAAGCCCCTCCAGACAGTAAGAGCCCGGCCTGGTCTCCTTCCTCCTCCCCACCTCTCTCTCTGCCACACCTAAAATAACACCTGACTTTGGACCTGACTTTGTGGTTTTCTCTTTGCGTTCAACTGATGCACTACAAGGCCACCTGTGTATTTCCACAGCATTGTCAAGAGCCATAGATTTCAGTACTTGAATTGGCAGTCTTCCCTGCTTTATTATCACAAATCCAGGTTTTATTGTAAATTCCATCCAGGCTTTTTATTTCTAGCCCTTAGATTTCTAGAAACCTTTCTCTTCCCATTGTCACAAACATCTCTCAATATTCTTGCCCAGCTGTGACACAATCCCAATCCCCCTGGTTCTGACATATGTAGGGGAAAGAAGGAGGAGATTTTCTGTGAAGTATATTCACAAAGACAGGTAAAGGGGCACATGAGAGGAGAAGTACCATCCTTTCTCTCTACATGATACTTCAAGGCCTCAGTATTCACACCACCACTACAGCTCCCAAGATTTCTGTTGAACCCAGGTGAGTTCATCTAGCACTTCTGATATAAAACTGGATACTATGTTCCCCAGCTTTGGTACATAAGAAACCAGGGCAAAAGTGATTAGCAGTATATTAGGTTAGTTCTCACAGAGCAATAGATTTCAGCATAGTCTCAAAGTCTCTTAAACAACCCTTTGACCCTAACGACTAGACCCTAGGTTCACTCATTCTCCGGAGTTGCTTTGGAAAAAGAACAGATACTTCTATGAAATTCTTAGGTAAGAATTAACCTATTTGCCCCAAATCAAAAGTGAAAGAGAAATGTTTCTGGCTAATTGATGTATAATTGTTCACAGACATCAGATTTGCCCTGTATATATTCAGCTTTAATGTTAACTAAAGCGTATTTCTACTAAATATTTGCCACCATAAGAAGAAAGATAAGAAAACGTGTTAGGGAAAATTGCCAATGCCCTCGTCTGGTGCCTCCAAGAAGGGGCTTTGAGAATAACACTTCCTCTGGCTTCCCAATGTACCTGCTGTGTTTTCCAAACAAGGAAAAGAGACACAGATGACTGGGGGGATTAGTGTAGCTCAGCCCTTCTATAATTGCTTAGCAGATCTGCACAGGATAAAGTGCTTGCAAAAAATATTTGGGGGACTGCCAAAGAAGGGTGGACTAATGAAAGTCTTTACAGAGCTCTATATTCAGACCCACGTCACCTTTCTGAGCACGAGCCCCAGGTACCGGTACTGTCTCCCCCTCATTGCCACCAGCCTCCTCTACTTCTTGAACTTCATGCAGTAAACATGCATCAGGTCACAGGCGGATTCCTTCTTAGAGCACCTTCTCCCCCTAGAGTTCAGCAGAGATGAGCCAGGGCTTCTGAGTCTGGCTTCTTTACAGTAGTCAGATAGGTCATCCCAAAGCATTTGCTTAGGAGAAAAAATAAGTAATCAAAAGTTTCCACTGCTAAAGACACTTCTAAACTCCATGTTCAAATCCAGCCTTAGTAGATGACCATTAGAGCCTGATCTACCTGACTGATTCCTCAACTGGTTCAAAAGTCAGGATTTGTGGCAGGAATGATCCTCCACCTCTTCAAAAGTCAACAAAGTCCTGTCAGAGGTCATCTACAAAGCCATAACATGCTTCTTTTAGTACCTACCTTGTGCTTAAAAAAAAAAAAAAACTCATCAAACCCAAGTTTCCCTACATCTCCCCATGTCCAAAGTTTATTTCCTGATGATTTCACATGGAGTTACACATCTTTATAATATAAATTTTACATCATTGGTGAACACACCACATCTCAGAACTGAGAATAACAGTATGGACTGCTGGGTGGGCCACAGAGCCGAAACAAGAACCTACATCTCCCCATCCCCAGTTGGGCTCCTTTTCCTGTATACTAGACTTCTCCTACTTTTTGGTGAGCTGATTCTATGTGTATCTTTATTCCTTTTTAAACATATGAAATACGGTTTGTAGTGGAAGTAATTAATGTGATAGTCATAAAATATCACACCTGAGATAAAATCAGAGAAAACAAATACCAACCCTCTTATTTTGCCAACAGGGCAACTGAGGATGTGGATGGCTCAGCGAGCCTATACTACATGTTGTACTTACCTACACAGAAATGTCCATCGCAATCACCATAAGCCAAAACTAAAGTGTCATTTATTTCTGAGTGTCCAGTAAAGAAAATGGAGCTTTAAGCTCCCAAGCCATAAGAAGTACATTAGTATAACTGCCATGCAAACTGTCTACAGAAACCATTTTACTGATTGATTTAAATTAATGTTTTCCTAAAACTAACCATCTGCCTTTTAGGTAATAAGATTCCCCCTTCCAGCATAGGCAATGTTTTGAATACCAACCCCATTTCTTAGGTGGGAAACAATTCAATGATGAATGCTGATGAAAACCATTAGTTGTGCAAAACCATATTACGTTGTTTCAGTAACCAGACAGGAATTGTTTAATGAAGCATGTCTCAACAATAAATAACAACAATGATGAGGGGAAATTTATGACTTTTATGCTCTACTGGAAATTCATCGCATCTCAGCATTGAAAATTGAGATTGGAAATATTTGTCTGGATAAAGTAAAAAGGTAGAATGTGTTTAAAAGGGGCCAAACTGCATTTTATTCATAATTTTTAAGAATAGGCTCATTTCTTAATGCAAATATATGAACTGAATAAGTCACACTTATTTTTTATTCCCTTGGTGTCTCTGATGAATAACAACGTGAATACTGAGACTCCTACAAGGTTGTAACAACACTTGAGGAAGGATTTACTCCAGAGACTGGTTTATTATTTTCACAGAAAATGCTGGGTTGAGTGAAGTGAGCTGCCTAAGAATTGCCACAATATATACGTCCCAGGCTCAGGGGCTGTGACACAGTCTGAACATTTGTGTCCCCACAGAAGTCGTATGTTGAAATCCCAATCGCCAAGATGATGGTATTAGGAGGTGGGATCTTTGGGTGGTTTAAATGGTCATGAATGGGATAAGTGCCCTCATAGAAGGGACCTCAGAGAGCTCTCTAGCCTTCTACCACGTGAGGATACAGCCAGAAGGTGCTGTGTGTGAACTTGGAAATGGACCCTTATCAGACCAGCAATTTGATGTTGAACTTCTTGGCCTCTGGGACTGTGAGAAATAAATTTCTGTCATTTATAAGGTAAACTGTTTACAGCATTTTGTTACATCAGCAGCTCAAATGGAAATAGAGAGACTCTGTCTTCAGAAAGACTCAAACCAACTTGTAACTTACAATAGACTGCTGCAGAAGAACACAGGCCGGTTTCCAGGGCTGACCCCCAGATAGGACCAGTCATCAATGCTGCATCTTCCCCTCTGCGGTGTGAGTCGCTCACCCAGATGAAGCTCCTCGTGAGCGAGGGTGGCGTGTTCTCCACCACCCTGTGTCCAATCTGGACGGAGGCAGCACTTCAGAGGCACAGCCTCTCTCCCCATTCTCTGGGTCTTTTTCTGAGCAGTTTCCTTACTGACTCATTTTCTCACTTTTCTAGCTCTTCCAAATTTTCTCTCACGATGAACTCTGGAAAGGAAAGGGAAGTATCTGTTTGTTCTCTGTGTTATCTGTCATGCCCAACTCTAAGAAAGTTTTCAAATGCTTGCTAAGCGGATTGAATGCATTCCCTGACTTACAAGGCAAAAGGTGATGGACCCTTTGGGTTTGGTTGATAATATCTCAGACTCTGGTATTAGGCAGAGCTGGATATGAATCTTGACCCCATTACTTGTCAAAGGTGTGACCCTGGCCTAGTTGCTTAACAATTCTGTGGTGGAGTTATAGGGTATCAGTTTAGCCAAGCTGGAAATACATTTGCAAGAATCCTGTTCCTTGTAAAGTCCAGATTAGGGATGGTCAAAAATAAATTTGCTCAAGATTTGGAAGGCAGAATTGAAACAGCCATCATTTTTATGCTCTAACCAGTGGTTCTCAATCTTCCTAATGCCGCGGCCCTTTAATACAGTTTCTGTGGGTTGAGAACCACTGCACCCTTGGTACAGTACAGACGTAGTCACGGCTCACACACATGGCTGTCTCCAATCATCAGGTTCCTACTGTGGCAACTGGAAGCCAAGCTGGGTACGTGTACAGCCACATGGTGAAGGATTCCTGCTTCTCTGGCAGACCAGCATTATTGCTGAGGTTAGAGGCCGACAGTCACTGGTTCCCATCTGCCCACACTGATTCCAGTATGTCCTCAAGGGGACAAGTCTGTCCTTGCTAAGCCCCACTTCATGTCCATCTTTCCTGTCTTGGCAGGCCCAACATCAGATATAAAAACAACAGACTTATATGGACCGTGTAACAAGCTCCCATAATTGGGTAAGGTCTAACCCCTGAAATTAAGTCATGATTCTACATCACTGTGATTCTCCTTCTCAGACCTAACCTAAATAACACCCTTTCCAAATGTTAATTTATCATCTGTAATATCTATAAGACAACACTGCACATCCTTTTCTCATAGTTTTATTAAATAAATTAAATCATGTGCATGCTTTGTTTGGTACTTGGCACATAACTTTTCAATAAAAATTTTTATTTATTGAAGAAAGTTTTAATATAAACTGTCTCCTTTGATCAATCCTGTTGTAGTATGTGCACATACTAGAAATTGTGTGTTCAGCAATGATTAATAGTTTAACCATTTCTGTTCTATCACCTGAAATGGCAAGATTGTCTGCTTATAAACTGTTCACTAATAAAAGAAAACCTAGATTTAGGTTTGTATGAAAATTTGCTTTGTTTCAGACTTTGTGAATTTTCTTTCTTCAGAGTACTCAGATAAAATTCAACCATATCCAAAGAACTGTACTTTCAGATGAAGATGAGTATAAGTTTCATATTCAAAGTTCTCTAAGAATAATGTCCTATAAAAGCCATCAAATAGGACAGTCTCAGCTATTTGCACTATCCCAGTTGTACTGATATGGTAGTTATTAACCCAAATGTTTAATAAGAATAGTAGAGGCAAATAAAAATTGGTGATCTCTAGATGCTCAAAAAACAGGAAAAACTCCTGAGCCTGAAGGAGAGATACACTTTCTTAGAAAAACAAAATTACTTTAGACAAACGGAAATAATGAGATTGTGTCCTGGCTAAGCTATACATTTTGGGGATACAATACACAAATAAAGCACAATAGTTAATGAAAACTACTTATGATATATAAAAATTACAAAAACATTTTAGACTCCAGAGACTATAGTCATATATTCTCTTGGCCTTTGCTATAAGATGGCAGGTACAATATGAATAATTATTAATACTTATACAAATCCTAGGACTAAACATGAACACCCATGTAGAAGATTTATAGAGCTCCCTGAATGGTCCTTTTATTATAACGCTCAAATAGTTGGCATGGTGTTTAATGCTCCTTTATCATACAGTGTTTCTAAGAGCTGATACTCAGGTATTGGTTTCCACCTAGGATTTAACTTGCAAACATGCTTAATTTTCTTTGGAATAACTACGGTGTTTCGTTGCAGTGTTCTTTAAAATACTTCAGTCTTGCAATAATAATTAAAATGATTCCTCTTTAGTTGGGTAAAAACTTCCAAATATTTTTATTAATATAAAAATTTCCATCATGATACAAAAGCCAAATGTAATAATATATCAAATAGCAACAGTAGAATTTAACAGAAAAAGAGGGCTTAGTATTTTATTTATCCTTTTTTAAAGAATTCCATAAACTTACAAATAGTGCCTAACTTTCAGAAAATGTCTTATATTTTTAGGGGTCACATCTTAAGATAAAACTTTAATTAAACCTATTATTTTGTTACCAATTTAATAGAATTACTTAGGTGTGATCTTTGTGGTAAAACATTATGTTTGGACATATATAATTTCCTTTTTACTAAATATACGTTTTTAGACATGGTCTCACTTCCTTGCTCCGGCTAAAGCACAACAGTGTTGCCATGGCTCACTGCAACCTTTAACTCCTGGGTTCAAGCGATTCTCCTGCCCCAGCCTCCTGAGTGGCTGGGAGCAGAGATGTGTACCACTACACCTGACTATTTTTTATAGAGATAGGGTCTTGCTATGTTGCTCAGGCTGGTCTCAAACTCCTGTCCTCAAGCAATTCTTCTGCCTCAGCCTCCCAAACTGCTAGAATTCAAGCCATGAACCACCACAGATGGCCTAGACCAGTGGTTCTCAACCGTCCTAATGCCGCGACTCTTTAATACAGTTCCTGTGGGTTGCAACCCACAGGTTGAGAACCACTGGCCTAGACTATATATTCTTAATATGAGGCACTCCAGTTTTTCTTTAAAAAAAAAAAAAAAAGAGTCTCACTTCATTGCTCAAACTCTTGGCCTCAAGCAATCCTGCTTCCCGAGCCTCTAAAAGTGCTAGGATTACAGATACTAGGCACTATGCCCAGTTGTAAGCTATTACCTTATTGAGCACATACCTATGTGTCTGTTGTTAATGTCTATATTTATTCATGGGTTACCAGAAACAGGAAAATGTGAGTACTCCTAACCTCAGTCTCAGTGCTTAGGAATAGGCACTCAGACATCAAATCAGAAGGCACAGAATTTAGAAAGTCGGGGAGGGGACAACAGCAGATTGCACCGTCCCCGACCGCCCACAGCACAATTAGTGTCCCCCCCCCAATGTCACCCACCCCCTCCAACTTTTCTCAGTTGCCAGACTCAGGCTTATCTGTCAGAGTGGAAAAGTAAAGGCTGCAGCCACTCTGCCTTTTTCTCTTTCAAGCATCTCCCGAGCATGCTGTCCCTCTAGTATATTTGGAGGGCAGTTTAACACTTGTGTTCCAGTTTTAGGTCAAATTTGGTAACTTTTTTTCTATGAAGTCCCCTCAAGATAGCTGCCGACTATTCTGAGAATTGCCTTCCTCATTATATAGACTTCTTTCAAAGCCAATCAGAAACTGAATGTGTAAAATGTGAACGAAGGAAATGCTTCAGAATCTCCAAAGAAATACTTGGTTAACACTTCTTCTAAAAATAACAAAAGAGATGCAGTTTGGATGGTCGCGTCCTTATAAAGTTTGCTGTTTTGCTATCCATCAGGCAGATATGTGTGACTGTAAACTGTCAGAATTTTATGAGTGCCTTTGGAATCAGCCTTGTTCTTTAATCACTCTCAAATGTGCTAAGGGGCTGCTGCCATGCTACAGGTAGCCAGTGAAATAAAGCCATGTGAGTTTATAGAAAGAATACAAATATCCTTCTGTTTGCACTTCACCACTAGCCTTCTTCTGATTTTAAAAAGAGACCATAAAAAGGCTCGTTCTCACAAATGCCTTGGGACATGAAAACATTTGAAAGAACTTCAAATCTCATCCGATGCTATGATGAATATGTACTAAAAGCCCATAACAGAAGAAAATAAGGTTTATATTTTGTTTCCAACTTTTTACTGAAAAGTATGGTCTATATAGATTCGGTTTTCTGAATAATGCACAACTGAAAGTCTTCTTTACCCTGAATCCTCAGATAATTGAGGAGACAAAAATAAGATAGGAATAAGAACAAGTTGGATTATTCTGCCTGGCTATATGTTTTGTATACTACAATTTAATTGCATCTTCACAATAAATACCCACTAATTATCTCAGCCTGGATAGTGGCTCGTCCTTCTGCTTCACAAAGGTTTGGTACATATTGGAAAAAAAGGAATCTTATTTGGAAATTTATAGATGTCACAGTGGGATTTTATGAGGTACAACGACAGAAGTCATTTTTCTTTGACTACTACCCCTTCCAAACACTCCCCGCAATATCCTTACTTCCATAGAATCTAAGGTCTCTTTGTCCAAACCTCTAATTTTAATGTTTTCTATATCATTGACAATTGACCTTCTGTCTATTTGAATACCCTTAGAGATAAAGTGTTTGCCATGGTCCCATCCATCCACCTTATGAAAATTCTAACGATAAATCCTTCTTCAGAAAGCTCATATATGGGCATTGTATGGGTAGGGGGGGAAGGAGGTAGAATTCTGCTTCCTAGGAGCAATTTTCTCTGTATCACTATATTTGAACAAAATATATCTCACCATTTTTCTTCCCTTTGGAAGTATACAAGAAGCCCCATTATTTAGCTAATTGTACTCAATATAACTCCAACCCTTCTCACTGCCCCTCACATTATCTTCTACTCTCCTGCTGTCAAGTTCAAAATCATGGGGCCAGCACCACTGTCTGATGAGGCCTTTCTTGCAGTGTTCTCACACATGGCGGAAGGGGCAACCTGCGATGTCTTCACCTGGCAGGTAGGTGGGAGGGCCAAAGTGGAGGGAGGCAGCTCCCTCGCATCTCCTTTGTAATGACACTCGTCCCATCCAGGACTGCTCCATGTGGCAATTCCTGTGTGTGAGAGAGACATCGAGGCTTGCTCAGTTGCCCTGGCCAGAGTGTAGTGGCCCAAACCACTTCCGAGCAACTTCCATATCCTGGGCTCAAATGATCCTCCTGCCTCAGCCTCCCAAGTAGCTGGGACTTCAGACACTTACACCATGTCCAGCTCAATTTTTCATTTTTAGTAGAGTCAGGGTCTGTCTCTTGCTCAGGCTGGTCTAGTAACTACTAAGTTCAAGCCATCCCCCTGACTTTCACACACTAGGATTACCAGTCTGAGCCACTATGCCCAGCCTTGATTATGTTTCCATATATGAATCTCAGGAGACACAGTCAGAGCAGCACACATCTCATCCCCTTTCCCTTGTCCTTTAATGTTTCCACCACCTGAGAACGGCTGCCTACTTATTAATGTCCCTGGGCAGGTGACTTAACCATTCCAAACATTAGTCTTTTCAGTTATAAAGTGGGGATAATCCTATTTAACTTTAATACTTAAAAAATACCTTTTAAAAAGATTAAAGCCTAGTAACCAGTACATAGCACTTGAATGGTGGTTATTACATAGGTTCATATATAAAATACATGAAGTATTTCAAATCTAAGCATAATATTTAAAAATGCCTCTTATAAACAGATACCACTTTGGAAAGAATATGACAGAGGAAGAGCCAGAAAACTGGTAAATTGTTGATTCAACGCTAAACTTAAAGAGAAAATGAATATTATGGAATGAAATGCCTGATATTTCAAATGAGAAAAATAATTGGAAAAATATACCACCTTGAAAACTCTTTCAGGAGCTGATTCTTAGAAGAAGTCAACACAGCCCACACTGTGATTTGTTTCTATCCACACTTACGATACCAAATGTGTAGGGTTTTTCCACCATGACAATCAATTAATTCTCCAACTTTTCAGATACCAACTGGGTATTTAACTGCTCGATTCAACTCTGGTACTAACTGACCAGAGTTAGCATCGGACCCTACCAAGTAAGGGCTCATTCTCACAAGACTGTTCCCATTTTAGAAAGCTATTATAAGTCCTGGGCCTTCCATATGTCTCACTGATGGGCTATGAATTTAAGATTTCCATGACCCCCTTTTCCAGGTTCAACAATATGTTAGGATAACTCCAACTCAGAAGCTCTCTTAACCCCTTTTTTTTTCTTTTTTTAAATTTTTTGTAGTGACAGAGTCTCACCTCCATGCCCCTGGTAGAGTGCCATGGCATCAGACAGCTCACAGCAACCTCCAACTCCTGGGTTTAGGTGAGTCTCCTGCCTCAGCCTCCTGAGTAGCTGGGACTATAGGCACTTGCCACAATGCCTGGCTATGTTTTGTTGCAGTTTGGCCGGGGGCCAGGTTTGAACCCACCACCCTCAGTATATGGGGCCAGCGTCCTACTCACTGAGCCACAGGTGCCGCCCTCTCTAAACCCCATTATTTAGCAGTTTTATGAAGGTTTCATTTGTAGATGTTAGGTTGACAGTGAGGATCCCCAGCCCCTCCTGGGGTACAAAGGTGGGCACCCCAAGCAGCTGTCACACCTGAGGGAGGAAGGAACACCCAAACCAATCTACCAGTCTGAACTTAGTGGTTCAACTGCAAGAGAATGCAGAGGATTCCCTAGCCCACAGACAAAATAGGGTCTGGAAGATGACCTACAACAACCTTAAGGCTAATCATCATGTTAACAGCTTAAATCTACATTGAGATTTACCCCGAAAATGGGCTTTCAGAGAGGATCATGGAAGGTTGCACACACAGTAAAACTCAGGTCATGCCACTCTGAATGGTCCATCAAAGTGGTTTCATGGATAAATGAATAAAATGTGGTATATGTATACCATAGAATAGTATTCAGCCATAAGAAAAGATGGTGACCTAGTATCTTTCATAACAACCCAGATGAAACTGGAGAACATTCTCCTAAGCACATGTACTCACTACTCAATCAGAACTAGTGACTTATAAGTTCATATGGAAATAAAACTCAGTGAAACTTAAGTAGGGGGGAGGTAGAGAAAGGCTAAGAATCAGGCAAATTCTCATGCAGTGGATATATTGCACAGATAGATTGCATATTTCCAGGACAAGGATATACTTATAACTCTGACTTTCTCCATACAAAAGCAAACTGTGGAACCAAATCACATGTGCCTCCCTAACAATCTGAAATTAAGAAAAAAAAAAAAGTGGTTCCCTGGTAACCTCTGAACCATGAGGAGGACCCAATCCAAACACTAAATACAAAACAAGACCCCAGATCATAACCAATGCCTATTTGTTTGGACAAGAGACCCATTTGTCATTGATGGCAAATGTCTCTTGCTCTGTGAGCCCATCTGATCCTTCAGTTAACTTTGTTTCACGCTTGCCTTGTTTTTAATGGGTCTGGTTGTTCTTTGGCCAAGGGTACACCAAGAACCGAGAATATGATTACCAAACCCAGACATCAGCATGAAGTTTAAAACATTAACCATTTATAAGTACTCTCTAGCCTTTCATCCCCAGAGGTCAGGGGATGGGGCCAAAGGTTTCATCTCCTCTAATCACCTGGGAGGAATCATTGGAACACCGTTGTGTGTTCCCTGGTTAAGAAATTATCAACCACCCTGTGGGTACAGCTTTCCACACCCCACCAAGACTCATTCCACATTGATACAAACTCAGGTATATTGAAAGGGGCTTGTTATGAATAACCAAACACACTACTCTTCCAAGTGTTCTAGAAGTTCTATTCCAGAAACCAGAGATGACATCCAAATATCCATTTCTTGATATACGAAAATATCACAATTGAATCAAATCCCATCACATTATTCTAATCTTCTAGAGGAAAATGAAAGATCAGGTAAAATTAGTGATGAGCAGCCTTTTAATTCTGATCCTAGAGGACACTTAGCCACAAATCAGAAGGTAAAATCTACCAGCACACAATGGTCATGGAGATGCAAATTTAACTGGAAAGCTGCATCCACAGGTGATAATTTCTTAACTAGGGAACACACAACCCTGTTCCAATGATTCCAGGGCAGGCAGGAGTTGGACTGGTTCATCTGATTGCAGACTTCCTTCTGCACACTCAAGCCTTATACACAGGAATAAATAAAGTGAAAAAAAGCATGCATCATTACTATACAGAGGTTTTTGAGGTAAAAATATATCATGCTTTTCCCAATTGGAAGGGTGAACAAGTGACTGCCATGCCTGGGAGGAAGGAACACCCAAACCAATCTACCAGTCAGGACTTAGTGGGCCAACTGCAGAAGAACACAGGCTTTGGTTTTATCCAGTCATCAAACCTCCAGGGTAAATATTTTAAAATGTAAAATAATATTTTAAAGGGTAAAAACAGTGCATTTGGGGGGTGGTTTTCCCCCACATAGGCATTAATAAGTAAATCCAAAGTTAAAATTACAGTTCCTAAAACTAAAGCAACAATGTTGCCTCCCAAAACTTCACTTTGTTATTCTCCACTCACAGACAGACCTGTTGTTACTAAGATGACAAGTTATTACTGTTGGTCAGAAACATTCTTGCCTTCTACAGTGCTAGTTTAGGTACAGTCCTGCATCAGGAAACTCTCCAGCTTATAAAAGGGAATTCATACAAAAGAAAAGCAAATACTCATTGTCAAATCTACCTAGAATGTGTTCACTAAAATCAGCAGCAAAAACATAGCACATCATTAGTACTAAATTAGAAATTTCCACTCCAGAATTCTCTCCCTTCTCACCTACATTCTATATAGAAAAAGACTTCACTGCTCTTGAGTTGAAGAAAATGGGAGGAAAGACTTGGACTTTGGGTCATGTTCCTTGGAAAGCGATGCACGGTCTGAAAAAAACACAGGAACAGCCTCAGGGGAAAGAAGACAGCTACATGTGATTATTTTTTACAGCTCTTGCAAGTTGTAGGTTCCTTAAAACAAAGGTTTATCATATAAAAGTTCATGTCAAGTTTGAAAATATAGGAAATAATTAACAGTGACATATTATAACCTCACAGCCTATTTCTAACCTGTCAGGTGTACAAGCAGAATGACTATCCAGAGCAGGGGTCCTCAAACTTTTTAAACAGGGGGCCAGTTCACTGTCCCTCAGACCATTGGAGGGCTGGACTATGGGCCCCGGGACGAGTCGGCTCCTAAGCAGGACAGGCAGCGGCGGCAAAAACACCTGGTGGGCTGCACGTGGCCTGCGGGTCATAGTTTGAGGATGCCTGATCCAGAGTATACTTTCAGAGGTATCCAGCCTTTCTTTTTTCTCTTCTGCACATTTGGAAAATAAGTAAGAATTGTCTTGGGCCACACAGTAAACACACAAACACTAACAAAAGCTGATTAGCAAAGAAAAAGGTCCAGGTCAGGCATACGTTTCACAATGTCTGACAACACAGATAAGCAAAAAATGTCACTGGAAAAATCAGCATGCGGCCCACAGGTTACTGGTTGGACATCCCTGCAAGCTTCCTTCACGAAAGGAAACAGAGTTGCAATCATTTCCCATCATACACAGGTGAATATGGTAAATGCCCAGGGTTCTTTTCAACTCCCTGTGAAACACCATACCTGTGAAGTACATCAGCACTGCCTGAAAACAGAATAGTCACAATGTTGTCAGCTTTCTAAAATGAGAGGCATCCGGCAGGAGGTGGAGTTTCTAATGCTAAAATATAAAGAGATAATCTTCCTGAGGCAGAACGAACTTCCATATTTCTTCAAATCTCAGCTCGAAATGTGCACTTGGTTGTGTTTGGATTTTCTCAGAGCCAATCTGGATTGTTAACCAAAGTTTAATATCCATGCTTTGCTATGCAAGCAGCCCACCTCCATTTTTCAAGAATTTTCATTTCTTTCTTCCAGTCCACACTTCTCAAAACAATATCGAAATACTTCTTACTCAAACCAGGAGCTAGTTCATAAAACTAGTTCAACTTTCCCCCACAATACCCAGAATGCTGTAAGTGACTGGATTAATCCTAACCCCCTGTCTCTTAAGTCAAACTTTTCCATCAGTTGAGACATTTAGCAACCTATATATCCAGTAGCAAATCCACATAGAAGGGTAAAGGAAATAGTGGGAAATGTCTAACAAAACTTAAGAAAAAGGCACCGCATCCTTCACTCTCATTGAGCTGGGAGGGAACTAGAAGGTCCCAGTCCCACCCCTCATTACTAATGAGGAAATAGATTTGCACGGCCCCCAGCTGGTTACTGCAGAGCTGAAACAAGAACCTGACACCTAAGCCTAGTTCAGTTTTGACTAACACACACACACACACCTTGATTTCTCTTGAATTTCCTCCTTTGGTTTGATAAAAAGTGAAAGTATCAGTGGACTAATTTTATAAGAAACCACTGAAAATTATTATGAAAAACTGGTTTAACAACTGATTTAATTTTAGGGTTAGAGAAAAGAATGCTTCAAAGGGCACCAGACTGACCCGCAGCTGGGCACAGGGAGTAAGGGAGTAAGTGTAAGGAAAAAAAAAAAAACATACCTCTAACTGTGGGAAAGGCTTGTATTTAAGGAGTGGGAGGATGAGTAACATTAATTGCTACTCTGGGTCTCTTACCCAAAGTACTCTAGGGCTGGTTCTTCAAGTGTTTAAAACAAGGGACTAGACAAGCTCAAACTGCACACAGCCATTTTCTTGTTTTGTGTGGCTGTGTGCCTACACACACACATACATGTGCCACATAGAAACGGATAACTGTGCCTTGGCCTCACACACGGCTCACCCCAGATTAGCTCCTGCTCCTGGTTCATATTCAAAGGGGACAGATCCTGCAGGCTGTCAGGAGCATCAGAAGGCAGAGAAGGTGGCAGGACTATGACTCTGATGTTTCCCAATTGCCCTGGTCCAGTTTATGGCAGGCAGCTGCTTATCTGGACGCCGGTTGAGAGCAAGCTGAGGGTGCCTGAGTCATTCCCTTTACCATTCAGAGGAGCAGCCATAGCAGCTCTGACTCTCAGCACTCAGGGAGACCTTGTGTCCATACACCGCAGGCGCTGGTCAGAACGAACGGCTTTAGTTTTCTTTTATCATCCTCCTGTGTCTCTCCAGCAGATTTGGCCTGGTTAACTTTATGGAGAATTTTGAAGTTGTTAATAAATTAGGCCAGAAAGGACAGGTGGAATCTGCCTCTAGCATATTCCAGGAGGTAAAAACATCATACATCACTCTTTCTACGGAAGCCAGACATTCACATGTCACCTTCAGGCTTCCCGTATTAAGCGGCAGTCTGAGCAATAAAAATGCATCACCACGGACTGAGGAACATGTGGATTTTTCTTCTTTACATTACACTTATATATACTACACACTTGGGGAGTTCATTCATGTACCACTAAAAAAATTTCAAAAGCATCTCAAGTGTCATGAATAAAAAGTACCAACTTTCAGAAACACTGAACCAATCAAATTAAAGTGCACCGAGGAGCACGTGTGACAGACTTTAAGAAAATAGAACAAAATGTGATGTTAAATGATGTTCCCTGGAAAAGCTTGGGCCAAACTAGGCAGCCGTTTGATACGGCATAAAAACAAGAAGCAGTGAAAGGTGGAGAATAAAATGAAAGAAATGCACAGGAAAAATTGTCTGTCAGGCTAGATTGGACCTGCTGGAGGCGAGAGGGCTGGATTTGAGAAGGCGGGAATCCATGTACGTAGTAGCCATGTCAGAAAGGGTGAAGAGTTATATTATCATAGAAAAAATACACAACTGCAAGGGGAAAGGAAGCTGATGGAGAAAAAGTCAAAGACAACTGCAGATTTTCAAGCATAGGTGACTGCCAAGGTCATTAGCAGATGACGTGGGAAGTTGAGAGAAGACTTTTTTATTTATTTTTTTTTGAGACAGAATCTCACTATGTTGCCCTGGGTAGAGTGCCATGCCTTCACAGCTCACAGCAACCCAGACTCTTGGGCTTAAGCGATTCTCTTACCTCAGCCTCCCTGGTAGCTGGCACTACAGGCTAAGCTAAGGCTTTCAAATGAAAATGTCCAAGAGCCATTTAGTGATGGAGTTCAAGTGCTTTTATGAGAGGATAGAACTGACTATATTGACTTAGGAGTCATGGGTGGAAATTTTATAGATAAATTCGTGAAATGGATATATACCCTACGATAAAAAGCCTTAAAAACAGCATAATTGTGTTTGGAAATCTACACTGAATCAGCTGAGAGGGGGTATTAATAAATGATTAATACCCCCCAAAAACTACTCTACAACACGTTCCTTGGTGAGAAAGGTTGACGAAGTTAAAAAAATCACCCAGATCTCAAACTCAACCCAGATCCATGAAACAGGGATCTCTGGGACTGCAGTATTAATATTTTTACCAGATTAAGAATCTGAGATATATGGAACTATCTATGCATGAAAACTTTAATTCAAATCTCTTAATCCTACAAAATATGGGAAAAGACAAAGAGTAACCCAATTTTTAGACCATTTTCCAGTTGAAAATAGTAAGTGAAATTAAGTATATGGATATATTACTAGTAATTTTTGAGTAGAATTTCCAAAATTTTATCTGAACTTTTCAGTGTTATGATGACTTTTTTTTTTTTTTTGAGACAGAGCCTCAAGCTATCCCCCTGGGTAGAGTGCCATGGCATCACAGCTCATAGCAACCTCCAACTCTTGGGCTCAAGCGAGTCTCCTGCCTCTGCCTCCCGAGAAGCTGGGACCACAGGCACCCGCCACAACGCCCGGCCATTTTTTGGTTGCAGCCATCATTGTTGTTTGGCAGGCCTGGGCTGGGGATTCGAACCTGCCACCTTAGGTGTACGTGGCTGGCACCTTAGCCGATTGAGCCACAGGTGCCAAGCCATGATGACTTTTTAAAAACTTTATCCACCATTTTAGTTGTTTCAGTTAAAGGGTCATGCAGAGTATCTAGGTTCAACAATAAGGTTTAATGAGACAAAAATACTTGTCTATGTGAATGTTGCCAAATTTTCTTTCTCAATTGTCAAGGCTTCTAAAACTGTAGGACCTAGTAAGAGATTTTTTTCCTTTATATATTTATTTCTATGCATTTGGATATTGTCCAGGCTGAATGCTTTCAGAGATATTTTTAAGAAATCTTAATTCATTATTCGCAAAGTTTTAAGCATCAAATATAAAAGAAACAGAAGAGTTTAAACAATGTTTTAGATTCTTTAAGGGTTTTTTTTTTTTCTTGGTTATTTCATTGTGGTTAAGAAAGGAATAAGCTTCCAAGAGAAGATGTCAATCCCAAGTCAACTTTGCCTGTCAAGGAGCGTAACTGTGCCTCCCCTTCTCTAGTCGCTCTGACTGGTGAGGCCTGGTGCCCATCTGCAGTATCTTCTCAGATGTGAATGTGAATGGTAGAGGTAGCCCATTAAAATGATCATGTGTACAGACAAAGCTGTGATAATTAATTAACCCCATTATTCTCCTGTCTTCTCAGAACTTTCCTCAGATAGTGAAAATCCTTCTTTTCCCCCCTGAAACTCAGTATGTTAAAGATTTAATTCTTTTTTTAAAAAAAAAATAATGCTAATTAAATGTAAAGACATTGATTACATGGGGGATAAGGAAACTGAGTCCAAGAACAGTTAAGTAACCTAAGATTACAGAACTGGTTCTGAAAAGGAAATCAGCAAGACAACTTGTTAATGGTAAATTAAGTAGAAGAGACAGCCCCTAAGAAATCAGCATGGAGGAAAGTTTTATAAATCCTAGAATATCAAAAATAAGTTTCTTGGAAATCAAAAATTGTATCTCATAAAACAGTTTTGTTTTGTTTTTTGACCTTGTACACACACCCTGTATTCTGGTCCTCATCTGCTTTTCTGTCTACAGAATTTGTGTGTATCTTCCATACAGGAGTC
This sequence comes from Galagoides demidoff, assembly GCA_963574575.1. NCBI lineage: Eukaryota > Metazoa > Chordata > Mammalia > Primates > Galagidae > Galagoides > Galagoides demidoff. The sequence goes on along the minus strand of CAUYQV010163296.1, from coordinate 28,553 downwards.
CCTCAGTCTCTGACGCCGGGGATCGGCCCTCCAGTTACTTCACTCTTTCTCAGGTCAGACACCTCAGGCATTTACCTGCTCTTCACAGAGACCTCTGTCCCCTCTCGATTACCTTCTCCTGAACTCCTAAAATGTCTGCATCTTTTACTGAACCTGCATTCTGCAGAATTAAAAACGATACTTCAATGTAGTTCAACAAAAACTAAGAAAATAACTATTGCCTGTTTCATTTGTGTGTATTCTATTATTATTAATGCTAACTTTTTTTGAGACTGGGTGTCACTCTGTACTGCCCAAGCTACAGTGCAGGGGCATGATTATAGCTGGGCTCAAATGATCCTCCTAACTCAGCCTCCCTTGTAGTTGGGACTACAGGTATGAGTCACCCTATCTAGATAATTACCTCTTTTTTTTTTTTGTAGGGAATCTTGCTATGTTGCTCTGGTACCTAGGCTGGTCTCAAACTCGTAGCCTTAATTGATCCTCCCTCTGTGGCCTCCCAAAATGCTGGGATTATAGCAAGAGCCACTACACCCTGCCTAATGCTAATTTCCCTTTGGAAGTGTTTTTTTTTTTTTTTTCTCATATTTGAGTCGTTTCTTGATTCACTGTGGATACTCTCTATTAATAACCTCAAGTCTCTCACAGGTGCTATAGCTAAGAAAGTAACCACTATGTTTATTAATGTTGTTTCTTTTTTGTCTTCAGAGTAGACAGTGAATTAAAAGAGACTGTAAAGTTACCCAACTTCTAATAAAAAGTTAATCTAGACATGGCAAAAGAAAAGTACAAAGAACCCCACTCTACAGAAAATTCACGGAAGAACATATAATAGAATTCTTTAGCACTCAATCCTTAATGTCCACCCTATGTAAAGCTTCCAGAACATTTTTATGATTATTTGAATACCAAAGAGATATTTTCAAAATAATTCTTTTCACTGAGGATTTCTAAAGTCATCACGGGGTAGTCTCACCAGGTTTACAGAAACCAAGCCCTAATATCCTCTAGAAATGTGTCCTTGATTACAAAGTCTGGTCTTTATTTGACTGAGGGAGAATAGTAGGTATTTCCACCATACCAGGAATTCAGGGTCCGTAAGTACTTTGACTACTTTTCATTAGGATACAAAGTTCATACTACGTGTTGCCTGCAGACGGGGACTCGGCAGGTGAGGAGAAGGGAAGTTCCTCTAAGCAGGAGCCAAACCTTCATGATCTTGAATTGTTTGGATGGGAGGGGCAAAAGCAGCCCGTGAGATTGTGAGGAAAAAGAGCTGCTGGAGAGTGAGGTTGAAAGTTGAAATCTCGGTCAAAATCAAACAAAAGGCACAGTCAGAAGAAAGGAGAGTAGCAATTGGAGGTGAGAAAGAGGGTAGTTGTCAAAGTGATAAAGTTACAGAGTAGTTAGGAAGATATTGGAAGAGGAAGAAGATTTTAAACACTAGGAAAATAACAGAAAAATGGTAGAGCAGAACAGAACAATCAAGGGGGCCGGTAACTAAGAAGGCCTGTGTCCTGGGAGAAGAATTTGTAACGGACAGATGTGGCCCCATGTTTAAAATGGACAATATGAAATTAAGAAATGTTTTACTTTTAGGAATTCCGGCTAGGTGAGCCAAGGATAAAAGCAGGATTTCTCAACCGTGTCAGGACACAAGAATCATCCATAGAACTTTAAAAGATAGTTTAAATTGTTTCATTTGGTTTCTTTCAGTTAATTTTATTGAACTTTGCCAGTGCAATTATTTTTTAATAAAGGAAAACATTAATGCTTTACTTTTAGTTAAAAGCCTGAGTTATTATTAGACTTGTGGGAAAAGCACTGCTAGTTTTTGTTAAATTTCTCTGGAGGGCTTGTATTTCAAGGTATTTTCCATCCTTTGCAACTTTATAAATTTCACCTTGAATTTTTTTTTATGTCACCACATAGCAAAATGCAGCTTTGGTATTTCTTAGACTGAATCAACACTGATTGCCAATTCCAATGATCTCCCCACTGAGAAAGATTTACAAATTTCAAAATCTACATGGCTAAACAGTCTCAGGTTTCCTATTACTATCAGCAGACTGTAGAAAGAAAATATTGATCTAAAATACCAAAAAGAAATTAATGGTTTCTGGGGAAAGCATGACATTCAGAGAAAAATGAAGGTGCTCTGCATATAAATCTTCCTGCTAAAAATAGAATTTTTTTTAGGAAAAGTATACCTTTGCTGCCACATATCTGATAATCTAGATTCATACTAAGTGCTTTTTAAAAAAAAAATAGTTAAATTTAAATATCAAGGTTTTACATTTGCAATGCTAAGACACAGATAAAATTGTTTTATCCCATTCCCAATTCCCAGTCCCATTCCCAAAAGAAAGGACCAAAAACAACCAGACATTCTATTTTTTTCACATTTTCTTTTCTTTTTATACTTCTGAAACACACTCTCCATGTGTAAAACTGAAGGAATTTCTCATTCGTTAATACTGAATGTTAACCTAGAGATAAAAATAAACACATTTCTACATTGTCGTACAGCAAAAAGAGGAACTATATAGAATTGGGATACAAAAATAGCAAAAAAAAAAACCTAAACCTAACAAACACGAAACAGGTAATTGTCTTCTGAATGACTAAGTTTTGCCATCATGCACAAGCTGAACTGTCCATCTTTCACCTTACCGTACATAGATCGGTAGCTTATATATCCCCCAATGACCTTTAAAAAAAGAGTAGGTTTGATTAGTTCAGTTGACAGTTGAGTATTTTTTTTGGTTCATCAAGGATAAGCTCTCTCTGTGTTCATAGGACCCTCGACACGATGCATCTCAACTTTTGTTGCTGTTACTCCTGGACTCCACCTGGTTATTTCCTTCTAAGCCTTACCATGCTTCCTTCAAGTACCGCATCTTCCATGAGGCCTTTCTAAACTGTCAAATTCTTGTCCTTTCTATTTTTTTGTTGAGACAGAATATCCTTCTATCACACTGCATGGAGTGCAGTGGCATCTTAGCTCAGCACAACCTCAAACTCTTGGCCTCAAGTGATCCTCCTGCCTCATCCTTCTGAGTAGCTGGGACTACATGCACCTGCCACCATGCCTGCTTACTTTTTCTATTTTTAGTAGAGACAGGGACTTGCTCTTTCTCAGGCTGGTCTCAGACTCTTGACCTCAAGCAGTCTTCCCTGCTTCCCAGCGTCTCGGATTATAAGCCTGAGCCAACCTTTTTTCTCTCTCTTGATCTTAGTAGATTCACAAAACCACAGCCAATGGGCAAGTGGAAGAGAAGCACCACTCCTGTGCTATGTTTTTTGTTTTATGTTCATCCTGGCAATCACATTTAATGACAATGCAAACGTTTCCAGGAGTCTGACTCTTGGTCTCTTGCTGAGTAATAAAAGAATGAACATTTCTTGTGTGTTGACCATGTACAGATACTTTCCAAATGTCCTCATCGATCCACACACAGACAAGGAACCACCTCTAAGGACGTTTTTGTGTTGTGCCTCACTAAGCACCTCATTACAAATAGAAGGGGAGCAAGATCCCTTGATCTACTGTGGGAAAGAAAGGGTCACATACTCCTAAATCATCCTCATCTGCAAACTTTCTCAAATTTCAATCAGTCAACGTAAGATCAAACCACACAACAAACCACAAACCGGTAATGTGAAATATGTCCAGAGGGCCTGACACTTAGACGTTCCCAGTCACCCTAATGAGATTTGTTTTTGTGATGTTAAGAATAAATATAACACATTTGTTTTAAAATTCTCCCAGACCGAAATATTTGCCAACTCCTCCTAGGTGGCACCTATCAAAAATCTGGGAGAAATAACAGATACAGGATACACACGTTAGGAATCTAATCCATATCCCCGACTCTTACCCTCTGGAACGCAGTCTATTCCGTCCTTACCCTTTCTAACATTAAAGTCACACTTCATTGTTTAGTCTTCAGATTGTCAAAACCAGACCTAAGAAATCACCTTTAAAGCTGGGCACCACAACAGCTGGAAAGTGCTGGGGGTGACAGCTATTTTACCTGGTGCTCCAGCAGTAATGCTGAGATAACTTTGAAGCTCAGTCAAGGAAACCATAAGACTCTTTCTTGGAGAGACATTTCTGATTTTCTACGTGTAGCTAAGTTGCTTACAGTTATCTAAAATTACAAGTTCCCTTTTATCCCATCTTAGGAGAGTCAAAACGTACGTGAATTGAATAAATTAATGCTAAGCATTTCCGATGTTTATGTAACTTAATTATTATTTATTCTCTGCAATGCGGTGAAAGTAATCACTCGAACATGCAAACCTGACTGTCACTCCCTGAGTAGAATTTGTCCGTGGCTGCTACTCGATCCAGAAAACCAGGTCCAAGTTCCTAAGTCTAATCAGCTTCTGTGTTTGTAAGCGTGCACAGAGCTCCTGTTTTGCTCCCTTCCCTGCTCTCTAAAGAAAGTTCCACCTCTGGGTATATTCTGGATCTTTGGGGATGTAGAATCAGAAGGTCAAGTTAGACAAAGAAAGGAGCAGAATGGGAAAGGCTTGGGAGACCTTAAGTCAACTGAAAAAGATTGAAAAAGAGGCTCAGTGCATGTGGCTCAAGTGGCTAAGGCGCCAGCCACATACACCTGAGCTGGTGGGTTCAAATCCGCCCAGACCCTCCAAACAACAACAGCTGCAACCAAAAAATGGCCAGGCATCGTGGTGGGTGCCTGTGGTCCCAGCTACGTGGGGGGCAGAGGCAAGAGACTTGCTTGAGCCCAGGAGTTGGAGGTTGCTGTGAGCTGTGATGCCACAGCACTCTACCCAGGGGGACAGCTTGAGGCTCTGTCTCAGAAAAAGAAAAAAAGACTGAAACAGAAAGAGGGGGAGAACAGGAAGAGAGGAGAGCTGGATGTCAAGAAAATACTGACGATGAATAGTCCCAGGAGCAATTTTGAGGCATTTGAAAATAAGAGGAATAGAAAATAGGAATTGGATAGGAGGAAGTGAGGATTTTAATGTTCTTTGAGAAATGCAAGTAAAGATCAGGACTGCTTAATGGTGTTGTGTTTTGGTTTGGTTTTTTGTTACTGGATGGGGTTTTTTAGAGACATCACCATAAAAAAATGAACAAAACAAATAAATAAGCAAACCTAGGCTGTGAGCAACCCTGCAACTCATGGGGATTATGGAAGTAAAGTCCATAAACATTGTTTTTATTTTGCCCCCTTGTCTTCTCCTTAATCCACCAAGTTCTTGCACTTGTAAAACAATGCTCTCATGGCACTCATCAGCCCCTTTAATACCAGGCTAAAGTCTACAGTTTCTTTAAAATCGCCTTAAATATTCATCCCGCAGGAAGCCTTCCTTTCTACCCCTCCCACAATTTCGGTTAAGATCTGATAGATGCAGACACAGGAAACAGCAGAAGGGGCACATGTCTGCTTATCAGTCTCTCCTGTACCGCGCTCCATGAGGGCAAGTTGGTGAAGGGCTGTCAGAGCAACAACGTCAAAAGAGAAAAACCACCTCCAGTGCCAAGAGTCAGACGGGATATGAAATTAAGCCTCTTCTCACAAACTACACTAATAGAAACAGATTCACAAGGAAGCTAAAAGCTCTTTTATAATAAAATGATTGGAATTTAAACTACCAACAAGGCTTGGAGGATGGCAGGGTATATATGAAACATCCAAAATACCTGTGATCTTACTTCCTAAGCAAATGCCCAAAGATGGTAATGTGAGGAAACAGAAGCCTTTGACTACATAACTAGCTAAAATTTTATTACCTGAAACTTCATCATAGACAGATTTCCAGAAAAGATGAGGTATGGTAGCAGATATCCAAAATCCTTCCTAGAAACTCAGTCAAACCCCAAAGGAAAAATAGGGGAAAATCTCACAGAAAAGTTTACATGGGTTGAAATCCAGTGGCAGATGATGAATTTCCCCGCTAGCTAACCATGTAAAAGAAAAGATCTTTCTGCTTAAGCTATCAGTCATTACAAAACTGAATAAACAAACTCCCAAGTTTCCAGAAATGACTGCGAAGCACACTGCAGAACTGAGCTATAAAAACCCCCACCCTGTTATCAGAAACCTCCCTGCAAAACTTGGCAGCAGAAGCTGCCACGGACCTGGGCCCTCGGGGTGGCATTTGCCTACAGAACAGAAGAGTGGCCTGTGCTCACTTCTTTCTTCAGACCTCCCGGAAGGAAATAGAACTCAGCCGAGAGAGAGTCGGGACTGCGGTGTCGGGTTTACCGGCTCTTCCATAAAGAAATACATGAAAACAGACATTGACCATCGGCCAACAGAGCCCCCCGGTCACGCAGATGCCTCCTCACCAAGGCAAGGAAAAGCCTCACGGGTTTTTTGTTGTTTTGTTTTGTTTTAACTTGGAGGTAATGCAGTTGAAATAAGTTTGAAGGAAGAAAGTTTTCCTTCCAACAGTAGTAAAGAAATAAAAGAACTAAAAATGATAAGTCCCCCTAAATTAGAGGGGAAAGGCCAGCTGTAAGGTTGCTAGCACTCAGCGCGGTGTTCTAGGACCAGAACATGCCAGGGCTATGCTACCTGACTGAGAAAAGTCCTGGCCACACCACGCGGCAAACCTGCAATGGAATGTTTTCTAATCTGGTTTCTCCACTCAGGTAGCAGACTTTCCCCAAGTAGAAGTACACTTTTCTAAAGTGAAAGAGTGGTCTGTATTTCTATCAATAATGTAGGGCCAGCCACAGCAGCATTAGATACCTAGAAAAAAACATAGCCCTATAATAGCAATTTCAAACAACCAAACTTTAGAGACTAAGTTTCTCTATGAGTTATATGTATCTACCCACCCCCAGTCTTCTCAGGCTGTTAAATAGGGATTTAACTACTGCCTGCATTCAACTAAGTATCTCAAGTTCTAAAAATAAAAGGGGGTGGGGTGGCCGAGAAGAGTCGTGACCTGATAACCTGCTCCCACCTGTGTGGACACACGGGGAGAAGCCTGCAGGCTGGCATAAGGAACTCAGTACCAAGACAAGGGAGGAAAAGAAGCCGCCCCCACAGCATTAAGGAAAAAAGAAAACAAATAATGAATCGTATTACCTTAAATGGTACCAAAAGCTGCAAAGGTCAGATTCCACTACAAAAAACCTAGGGAATCTTTCAGAGTTAGGATTAAAACAAAAAACAGTGAATGAAGCAAACAAAACATTTGAAAAACACAAATATCTAAACAATAGGATTTTGAGTGTTCCTCAAGTAATGATAAATGTTTGAGGTGATTAGACATGTTTATCATCCTGAATTGATCATTACACACTGAATACGTGTGTTACAAATACCACTCTGTACCTACAAATGTTTAAAATTACATGTCCATTAATAAGTTTTGGTAAAAAATTGATAAGCGAGATGTGTGAACTGGTTTTGATTTAATGAATGTTTATTAATAACTTTGTCTGGCTTTAAAAAATCAGCGTAGAATGTGCAAAGATATTAGAAGAAAACCTTTCTAAATTTTAGGAGAAAGATTTGGCCAGATAAAAAGAGCTCATGATATACTAATAAAAATAATGAAAAATAACATTGTTACATCATGGTAAAACATTGTGCAGGAAAGAAAAGGGAAAACGAAGCTGGCCTTGGGGTTTACAACGAGCATTGAAACCAACAGGAAACAAGGAGACAATTTCTATGGAAAGTCTAGAGAAAAAATTGTGAGCCGAGATGTCTACACTGAAGCAACTTATTCACATGTAATGGCAAAAATAATCTCAAATATATCTCCTCAGATTTCTGCATATCACTCTTGTAATCTTCCTGAAAAAAGTACTTGAAGAAAAATATTTCAATCAACCAACATAGCAAAATATAGATTTTAAAAATAGTCAAGTGATGATAGACATATAAAAGACTATCAATCAGGTGGAACGTCACAGAATACTTACCCAAAACTAGCTCTGAAAACGGGAGCTTTGGTTATAGCCTCGCACTATAAGGACTGGAGTGCATGCCTATTGATGTGGTTCAGTGGACTCATGTAACCATATTCTTAAAAACCAAAGTAATTTTTACCCGTCCTTATAAGTAATTGCTCAGAACCAGGCTACAAGGCCACCTCTAACTGCAAGTGAAACCGGAAAGTATTCGTCACTTTCAGGCAGATGGTCTCTGAGAGCAGGAAAGAAGGGCTATAAATGACTATTAAATAATCAACTAAGGCATGGCACCTGTGGCTCAAGGGTGCTGGCCCCAACTAAGAATGTTGAGTTCAATATTATGCAAATGTGTAATTACCTATAAAGCTATTGTAAAGTCCTATGAAACATTTATGTGCCAATTCTTAAGAAATGTAAAGTATTTTAAAAATATATTACACCCAGACAAAACTCAGGATACACCAACAAAAATCAAAACAGAGCTGGACAGGGGTGGAAGAAAGAATAGGAAGGTCATGGTAACAGCTGAAGACTATCACGAGGGAAGCTGCCCTCCCTCCCCCTGCATTCTTTTTCTTTGTGGGCAGGGAAACTTTGATACACTCAAATGCTAACCCTTGCAGCATTTGGGAATGGTTGGCAGGGACAGACAGGTATCATCCCTGTGAGTTCAGCTTGTCCCTGAGTTCCCATCCCTCCTCCTCTCTCCTTCTCCAGGCAGCACCCAAACTAAGTGACCACTCCTCAAGTTCAGATATCAAGCTCACTCGGTCAGTGTTATTCACAATAGTACAAACAAGGGAGGGAGTTGGGTGCCCTTCGCCAACGCCAAGGAAAGTATCAGGGAGAACAGTAGGCTGAGAAAAAGCCAGCTCAGCACAACTCCCGGGTGTGGTCTGCAGAGAGAATGAGGGAGTTCATTCACTGATAAAGGCAAACGGACTGATGAGTACTACAAAAAGGCCCAATTTACAGGCTGACTGGACCAGAGGAAAAGGGAAGTGATATGAATTAAAAAGAATGTTCCAGCTTCAATTCTAGCTCTCATCCCCTGGGAATGCAAGGAGCCGGCCAGCCGGCCTGATGCAGAATGACCTCAGGACAGTCCAGGACCCTTCTCACCTACTAGGAACTCTTTTCTGGTCCTCACTCCCCACTTCAAAGCCTTACTTGTGTTTTCTTTTTTTTTTTTTTTCTACTTGTGTTTTCAAGTGAGAAAACTTACAGATGGTACTGCAGACTCTGAAATCCATGCTCCTAACTCCACTCTCTGCCTCTGCCCGCCATCCTGTACCCCTGCCCATGCCCACAGAGCCCCCTTTCTACCTGGAAGGGCAGTTCTCCTTGCTAAACCCTCCCTGAGATATGGACTGAACTGAGGAAGGCAAGAGGGGTACAGTTTTAGGGGAGTCCGGGAAGGGCTTAAGAATTTTCTGTCCTATTTTTTAGTTTATGTCCAAAATTAGTATTTCATCCTATTCTTTGAAGGAAGGAGGACTTCTTTGTATTTCTTTTCAATTCTCTCTCCGCTCCCAACATATTTCCGGCTATAACTCATCTTCCCTTGAAAAATAATACATCCAACCCTGAGGCTCATAACCATGCAGTAAAGGATTTGTTCTCTTAAGACACAGAATTCAGATAACAAGGCCTTCTCAAACACTGGAAAATAAGAGCTACCCCCTTTCTCTCCAATCTTTTTACCTCTGAAGTGCTAAAGAAGAAACAGAAAAGGATTTGTCAGAGAAAATATCCAGGAATCCATCTAGAAGTCAGGTGGCAAGTTAGAATTGTTTCCTTTGTGTCTATGATAGCTTTATTGTCCTCTGAGGAAAGGAAGGTAAAGAAAGAAAATACTGCTAATGTCCACCTCGGCTCTGCCAGCCAAACCCTGTGCAGAGCTGTCCTCCTCCTTACCTTCCACCTGGAAGAAGGAGCAATGGGGACATTCCCCTGGCACAGCAATAGTCTTGGACACAGGGCCACCTGCCTGAGCTCAGAACTAGAACAAGAAATAGGGCACAAGAACCAGGGGCTCTTTCTAGAGCTTCTAAAGAAAGATTGATAGACCAAAAAAGACATCAGAAGAGGGTTTCAATCAAGAAGACTGAGCCAGAAAATCATCCAGTGTTTGGAGAGGTCTTCCAGGATAGGAAGTTGGGAGGGGTCTGACATTATTCACTTTGGGGCCTGGGATATGCACACAAGGTTTCAGGGTCTCTGGGAAGAATTGTAGAAAGGGAATCCCAGCAGCAGCTCCAGCTCTAAGTGTGGGCCCCAGGGAGCAGTTGCAAGAGCTGAGGAGGAGCTGGGAGCACTGGACCCCAGAGACCACCCCGAGCGCCCCTCTGCCTTGCCTCCTGGCCCGGCACTCCTTCACTGCAGTGGAGCACTCTCTCTATTTTAAAGTGTGCTTGCTCTGGATGAAAGGGACTGGCCTCCTGGAGCCTCTGCTCTTTCTCCAGCAAGTTAGAGTCTAGACTGGGTGAGGAGCATCTCCTCAGAGGCGCTGCTCCTACACAAAGCTGTCCTCACTGGCCATGGTCCATCTCCTAGCCCTGGCCTACAGCAGCCCCTCCTGCCCTGCCCCTCTCACCTGGACACACCACTGTTGCCAGGCAATGGAATCCCAGTGAAGTCCTCCTGCCACTGGACCAGCTCCTTGTCATGGCCCATCATGCTGATGGTGGCATCTGTACCTAGGGGACTCCTGCAGCCGGGCCTGGGCTGGTGGGAGGACACAGAGTCCATGTGAGCAGGTTTTGAGCCTTCAGCGGCCAGGGTTGTCTCCTCTGAGAGAAAGGTACTGGCCCCAGCTCTTACCTGAAAGGGGCTCTTTGAGCTTCCCTACTTTACTTTTTCATGCCTATACTTTCTTCTTTTTTCTTTTCTTTTGAGACAGAATTTCACTTTGTTACCCTAGGTAGAGTGCTGTAGCATCATAGCTCACAGCAACCTCAAACTCCTGGGCTCAAATGATCCCTGAGCCTCCTAAGTAGCTGAGATTATAAGCACCTGCCACAATGCCTGGCTATTTGGGTGTTGGGGGGAGAACGAGGTCTCACTCTTGCTCTCAAACTCCTGAGCTCAGGTGATCCACCCACTTCAGCTTGCCCAGACTGCTAGGATTACAGGTGTGAGCCACTGCACCCAGCCTAAACTTTCTTCTTGAAGCAACTCCCATGTATCCATCAGGCACACCGTCCACGGCTATGGTCACCTGGATTTTCTGGGATAGAAGAGTGGGGATTGAATGGGAAAGAGGATAGAAAACTGTGAATCCAGCTTTACAGAAAATGATCCATCAAGCCTGCAGTTTTGAAGGATCCAAACACCAGCCCTCCAGAAAGCACACTGTTTCCAGCTGGCTCCCGCTAAACAGAGTAAGTTTCCAGAGAAAAGAAATCACCCCTATTGAATAGTTGAGAGAGATCTATTTTTGGATCAGGAGGCTGATCTGAGGTTTATTTTTCTCCTTCCACTGTATATAATAACCTCACAGTGGGACTGTCCCGAGGGCAGCCCAGGAATCTGGCCTCCTCGCTATCTAGCACAGTCAGCACCTTCTTGAGTCCTTGTTTTCCCTGGAAACTGTTGCCACCTGCTTCTCAAAGTTTCTCATCACCGTCAGGAACAACTCTCCCTCTCTACTACCAAACAGAGCAGGACAGGTGAGGAAAGACAAACAAGGGTTCAAGGCGAACGCACTTCTGCACTTCTGCTCTCTGGCCTCCCTCCCTCTCCCCCCCCCCCCCCCAGCCAGCCCCTTCCCACCTACTGTCAGTTTTCCTGGTGTTTCTACCTGCCCTGACTCCTGAATGACACTTCAGGTTGATGACAATGTCAACCACTGAGTGAGGAAAGAGGAGGGAGAGGGAGGCCTGGATGGTGAGGAGCTGGCTCCTGGGAACGCTGCCCCCGACCCTCCTGGTGCTGCCCTCCAGGCGACAGTGCCACTCCCTGAGCTTCCCCAGCAGCTTCTCTTCAGCACACATGACCTTCCAGCTGGTCAACACCTGTTACAGTCGTGACCCCTGGCAGGGTAAAGGGGTCCATTAGACAGGAAAGGCACCCATGGGACTCCCAGACCCTGTGCATGTGGAAAACCTTCCATGTACCCATGAGGAGGCGGCGTGCCACCCTTCTCTGTGACCTACAGCTAGGGTCTGCTACTCTGCCTCTTGCCAAGCTGAGCTCAGGACACGCCACAGCCCCTCAGCCTGTCCCTGGGCCCTCACAGCAATCTTCTCTCACACGTCTGTACCTGGGCCTCGGGTGGGCCAGGAAAGGAAAGCTCTTCTTCTAAGACGGCAGTTCTTAAACATTACCCGCACCAGCACGGCCTGGAAGGCACGTTCACACAGACTGCAGAGTCCACGCCCAGAGGTTCAGACTCAGCAGGTCGATGTGGGGCCCAGAATTCACATTTCCAGCAGGGGCCCGGGTGATGCTGATGCAGAGACAGCACTTGGAGGACGGGGCTCTAAGCCTGACCCCAGCGGCTTTTGCCGTCCCATCCTTCTCCTCCCAGTTTCTGAGCAGCTGGATTGGCAGAAAGTGACTCTGGGCACATCACCCCTCTCTGTGCTTGTTCTGCCTTATTTAAGAACTTTAGAGAGTGATGGGACAGCTGCTCACCACCCTCGGAGGCTGCTCTGTGGAGTGGTGAGAGTACATAGCTCTGAAGATGGATCTGGGTTCAAGTCCTACCTCTGCCTCTTACAAGCTATGACCCCAGGATTCATTAACTTCTGGACCTCTGCTGCCCCATCCATGAGATGGGGACAAAAGTCCTACCTCCTACACATCTCTCGCAAGTACTTTACCCCATGTCTAATGCCCAGCACGTGCCTGATCACTGTGAGTTGTTATGACTGTTGGAGGAACCTCCCCAGAAAGATCCACTTCCCTGGGTCTTTTCTCCACCAGGCACTCACCCAACTATCCAACGGCCCCACCTGGGCCCAGCCCTCAAGCCCCATCTTCAGTAGTTCCTGACTCCTGCGTTTGTTGTTTGTTGTTCTAATTACAGTCCCCATAGGTCTCCCTTCTCAACTATTGCAAGTCCCTTAAATTATTTCCTAGACAAAACCCCCTTTACCAAATCCCCTTTCCATTCTCACATCCCAGTCCTCTCCCCAAAGCACAGCTAGGATCATGACACAACTCTGCTCCAAACCTCTAGGAGCTTCCAATAAACTGAGACTTTCTTACTAGGAGCAAAGGAGAGTGGGTGGCCCTGGAGGAGGGGAGTGGTCCCCTGCCCTCCCCAGTCAGATCTGCTGCTGGCTTGTTTTCTTTCAGAGATAGAAGCCAAAGGCCCTTCCTCCTCCTAGTTCTCCAGTTTACATTTGCTGCCTTCTCTAAATTCTCAAAGTTCTTTGTATTCTATCAACATTATCACAGCATTCCTCAAGTTAGAGAAAGAGTTGTGTGCCACCCACTAAACTAGAGGTCTCTAAAGCCAAGACCCAGGTTACTTTCCTCTTCATATCCCCTAGAATTCAAACACCATGGTATTAATCTGTCTAATAGTGATTCCACAGCTACTTTGGAGAGCATTTTTAAATGTTTTGGAACTTAAGACCGTTTCCTCAGCATAGAAACCATCGTCCAGCTTGTTCTTTATGCTCTCTTATTTTTATTTTCTCCTGTTCATGTTCTGCAGTCACATTCTAGAAGTTTGGACCAGGACACAGCAGAGAGCAGGCCTTCAGACTCCTGCACCCCTCAGGACAGCAAAGTCCATTCGAAGTCTGGCCTCTAGCACTCACTCCTACTGAGCTGACAAGCCCTGAGGGTTTTCCTTTTTTGTTATTCGAAATATTTCTGTAAGTCCCTTTTACTTTTCTAGTAGCAGTGACTTAACCTTCCAGGAGAAATCTGCATGTTCCCAAGCCCACAAGCTCTCCAAGTCGTCCACAGCCTAAATATTTTATAACCACTGCTCAGCGTAGCACTTTACATGTCTACAGTATGCAACAAATTTCAGATTAGTTGTTCCTAAAGTTTGCTCACATAGAAGCACCTGGAGAGATTTTCAACTTCCACTTCCCATCACCAACACCATTATTTCTGTTGCCCTCCATGCCAATAACCTCAGGATGTGTTGGGGATTGGAGAGAACTAGGCAATTGCCTAGTTTTTGAAAGACTCCCCTTTCATTCCAAAGTCCAATAAGGTTTCAGAACCACTAGGTAGATTGTAATCATTTCCCCTCTCCACCAGGTTAAAAATAAAAATCTCTACCCTTCTCTTTTTCTCAAAACCTACTGCTCTCTTTCTATGCTGTGATCCTGGCAAGGTTTAAAGTGAGGTCAATACCATAGCAGGTGACCTCAAACTACGGCCCGCGGGCCACATGCAGCCCACCTAGGACATTTATCTGGCCGGCTGGGTATTTTTGCTGCCTCTGCCTGTCCTGCTCAGCAGCTGACTCATCCCAGGCCCGCAGTCCGGCCCTCCAACGGTCTGAGGGACAGTGAACTGGCCCCCTGTTTAAAAAGTTTGAGGACCCCTGAGAGCAACCTTCTCCCAGTCAAGTGCAGAAAGCATAGGAAAGGGGGAGATGTTATTCTTCAGGTGAGTCATTGCTAACTTATGTCCCATCAATGAAAAAGACAAAGCTGAGGTCACTAGTCACAGCACCACTGCCCGCTCAACCCCACACAACCTGCTTACCTGGGAGCCACTCCCCAGATCCAGAGAAAAGTATTCCAATGGAGTCAACTGCACCCAGGTGAGCACCAGGAAGGGCTGAGCAGGAAAGGGTAGGTGTCCAGAAGTGGAAACAATGACGGAGAAAAGCCTAGCGGACACAGGGGAAAGGGACCCCATGCGAGCAGCGGTTGCCATCCAGGTAAAGCAATCATACCAAAGGGCAGAAATTCCAGACAGGCCAGAAAACAGTCAGACTCAGGGAGATGTTCACTAATAAAAGCTCCAGCAACTACCTAGGTCCAGAAACCCTCCCCAGAGGTCCCCTGGTGCCTATTGAAACTAGACAAGTTCTGGGAGAGGCAGGATTTCCCCGGTAAACCAGCCGTAAACCGAAGACGGCACTGGAGCCCGCCAAGGACTCTTCAACTTCAATTACATTTCCTCCTCTTCTCCCCGAAAGGATTTTTTTTTTTTAACTGGAAAATACTTCAGGAATCAAATCGCCAATTTTCTCATTCTGCTATTAAAGGAAAAGACCGAGTCACACACTAAGTGGCAAAGCCAGAAACAAATCCAGGTATTTTAATTGCAAGTTAATTTTTGTCCACCGGACCACACGTTCTCACTCTCTGATTCGTCTTCCACCACCTCTAACCTACTCATTGGCCAGCCAGTCAGCCAGCCAGGTCAGAGAATAAATTCTTACCTACTTTAGATCGCCTTTCCCAGAAAGCTGCTTTTCCCAGAAGGACGCTTTTTTAAGGCCGACTTGCTTTCTCATTGGGTGGTCCCAATCTCTTTAAAGAGATAGAAGACAGAAAAGAAAACACAAACTTTGAAGAAATGATCTAAGAGAAAAGTAACCAGGGTGGCTGTTCAGTCTTTCCACCTTACAGTTTTCAACGTGGACACCCAGGTTCCCCGGGGCCGGCTTAGTTCCTCCCCATCTCTCAGTCTCTTGGAGGGGGGTTAAAGCTCAGACCAATTAAATGAGAATCTCTCTAAGTGTAAAACCCAGGCGGCAGGATTGTTAAGGCTTTCCAGGTGATTCCAATGTGTGGGATCACTGTTCAAACCAGCCACATGCTTTACCTCTCAGACTCCAAGGCTCCTCAGCTGCGGGTGAACACCCCGAGCTGGGAACAGCTGAATGGGAGCAAGGGCATTTCTTGGGCAGCATTGAAAAAAGAAAAGCAGCCACCCAGTAGGGTAGAAAGTCATTTTTTTGATTTTAATATAAAGCCTGTAATTTTATTAGGTCAATCTTGATTTTTCTCTTTCAGTTTTTTTTCTCCTTTTCTGTTCCATAAAATTATAGAGATAAAGCAGTAATGCCGATGGGTTCATGACTGTTTACTATGAGAGGAGGATGCCACAGCTTTTTTAATAGTCCTCGGGGAACCCCTACAGCTAGAGAAACTGTGCTCCTTCCTACCATCTGTTTGCTAAGCTAGCCAACTTTGTCCATGGGTTCTTCCTTTCCACTCCCCCAAATCAGCCCTTTGATTAACCAAGGTTATCTAAGGAGTCACCTGCAAGGAGGAAATCTAAGGAGGCACCTTAAGAGACATATTTATCTGGTTAGCATTTATCTCCTAATAGGGATGTCCTGCTGCCCCGAGGACTTTTTTTTTCTTTTTCTTTTTTGCATATCTGTGGTGTTGAATATCAGGAAAAGTATGCATGGACCTGTTTTTGGCTAATCAGCTTTTGCTAGTGTATGTGTATTTAATGTGTAGCTCAAGACAACTGTTATTCTTCCCATGTGTGGCAGAGAAAATAAAAAGGTTGGTACACCCCAGTACCACTTCAAAAAAGTATAGCTTGGGTGCTATCAGCTAGCTAGGACCTGAGCACTAGAAAAGGATTGGGAAGGCAGTTCCAGGCACGAGGAAACACGGAGGTAAGACACTATATGTGTGTTTGGAAGCCATGAAGTTACACTGGAACCCCTCAGGTACAGGAGTGAACATTTCTCTCTGCTTCCAGGTAAGGAAATTGGACATATTTTGAATGTTCCTTTACAAATGAATTGGGAGAGGCAGCATGGTCTAATGAAGATAGCAGGATTTGAACTCAGATTCAGATCTGATCTCTGACACTACTTGTCCTTGGATAACCTCCCTCAGCCTCATCTTAATCACCAGTAAAGTCGGTATAATACTCTGCCTTCCAGAGTTGCCTTAAAGATCAGTGTTCTATATGCCTGGTGTATTTAGTGGAAATAATGGACACTCAATAAATAATTGTACCAAAAGGAATAATAATGGCACTTGTATACCCACCAGCAGTTGTTATTGAAGTACAGAAACAGAAAAATAGCTCATATCTAAAACTGGAAATTCTCACTTTCTTTGGTTTTTAGTTTGTAAAAGTTTGACACGAGTAATGTGCATAAGCAAATAACTGAACCTTCCAGTTGTTATAAACAAAATTCACATAAGAAAGTTTAATTTTTAGTTTTAAGGTACTGAAGTGATATGGAAGGTTTAAGGTACCATTTTTCAGTTCTCTTATCAGTGAGACCAATTAACCAAATGGTCTCTGATTTTAAAAGCAATAAGAAGCAAAAATCTAATGTACTCAATACTAACATGAAGCCTATAGATCAGTGGTTCTCAACTTTCCTAATACAGCGACTCTTTAATACAGTTCCTGTGGGTCGTGACCCACAGATTGAGAACTACTGCATGCCCACATAAGAGAAAAACTCAATTCAAGGTGGGGGCAGGGGAATGATGGAGAGGGGAAAAGAGAGGGGGATGGGTGTGCTCCCACTTAATGGACACAATGTTAGGGTGTATGGCACATCTCCTGGGGATGGGACACAATTCTAAGAGGGACTCTATCTAACAAATGCAAACATTGTAACCTAATTCTTTGTACTCTCAAATCAACCTGAAACAATAGTAATTCAAAAAAAAGCAATTAGGAAACAGATTCTGTAATGAATGTAGTATGCAGAATTGGGGAAATGAATATAAAATGAATAAACTAGAAATCAAAAGAGATTTCTCACTGACTATGTGACAAAATAATTCATTTTGGGGGGTAGAGTTTTTAGTAAAGAAAATAATGACCCAATACAACCTGGCAAAAAAGTGTATAAAAACTTTCTTCTTTGGGTTATATTTCAGACAAATTACCAACAGATGCATAAATGGTTTTATAGATCAAAGAAAAGTATTAAATAAGTTATGTGGTCCCTTGGGAACATTTCTTGAACTTTCTGAACATCTGTTTTCTCATCAATACAATTGGAATATAATGATTTGGGGTGATAATTATACATGTGGAATTAGTGAGTGTATGGTGCCTATAAAACACTTAATGTAGTACCTGTCACTTTGTTTTTGTTGGCTGTCATTTTTGTTTGTTGCTAGGATTAAAGTAATTTTTTTTTTTTGAGACAGAGTCTCACTATGTCGTCCTCAGTAGAGTGCTGTGACATCACAGTTCACAGCAACCTCAAACTCTTGGGCTTATGCAATTCTCATACCTCAGCCTCCCAAGTAGCTGGGACTAGAGGCGCCCGCCACAGCGCCCAGGTATTTTTGTTGTTGTTGTTGTCATTGTTGTTTAGCAGACCCCAACTCACCAGCCCTGGTGTATGTGGCTGGCACCCTAACCACTAAGCTATGGGCACCAAGCCAATTAAAGTAATTTAATAGAAGGATTTCGAGGGATATCAGAGAAAAATAATCTGGCTGATCTCCAGTACCTGATTCTACCACAAGATTAAAGTTTCAGATATGTCGTAGGTTCCTGAAGTCCTCAGTTATTTTTAATTTGTCAAGCAGGAACTACTAAACTTATCAAAGCACTAACAAGAGTCTTGGGTTTTGGGGGGTTTTTTTAATTTTTTTAAAGCCAAAGATGGCTCTTCTGATAATCTCTACAAATTATGGAACATCTAGTTTTTGTTTTTTTTTTTTTTGCAGTTTTTGGCCAGGGCTGGGTTTGAACCTGCCAATCTGCCACCTCCAGCATAAGGGGCCGGCACCCTACTCCTTTGAGCCACAGGCACCACCTGGAGTCCTGGGTTTTAATCAAGCAGATGAGCTATGCTGGGATGATGACTCTGTTAACCTCTTCTATGAATTTTTCCAACAAAGTTTCAATCAGAAAGTTGTGTTATGAAGAGTTTTTAATTTATAACCTTGGGAGACCCTTTGTAATTATTAATAGCTACCAAACTAGCCTTGTCATAACTTTAAATATTAGGAGGGCATTAGAAGAGTTGTCAAGGGGAAGAAGCAAACTAAGGTGCTAGAAGAGAGGCTGCCTGTGGGCACTCCTCCTACACAGTGATCCCGGTAGACTTTGCAAAAGGCATGACAAGCCTTTCTGTTCTTTTTGGTTTTTTTTTTATTTTTTTTTATTTTTTTATTTTTTTGAGTCAGAGTCTCACTATGTCACCCATGGCATCACATCTCACAGCAACCTCAAACTCTTGGGCTTAAACAATTCTCCTGCCTCAACCTCCTAAGTAGCCGGAACCACAGGTGCCCACCACAATGCCCAGCCATCTCTTTGTTACAGTTGTTATTGCTGTTCAGCTGGCCTGGGGCAGGTTTGAACCCGCCAGCCTGGGTGTATGTGGCCGGCACCCTACCCACTGAACTACAGGTGCCTCCCCAAGCCTTTCTGTTTTATACACTTATTCTCAAATATTTTATAAGCACATAGGGTTGGTCAACTTCTATAACAAGCAATCCCAGAAGTTCATTGACTATTACACTATAAAACTTAGTTATTTCTAATCAGCAGCTTTTGTCCAAGTAATGACAAAACTCCAGATACTTCTGTAGTGACTCTGCTGTGTCCCTTCAGAGTCCTCTCGATGCTCTGCCCTTCACCAGACAACAAGAAAAATGACAGTGATCTTGGAAAATTGAGTACTTGATACTTTCCCACATCATCTCAGAATAGATACCACCACTCTGCCCATGGTGCATTGGCAAGAACTAGTTACATGGCCCTACCTATACATGCAAGGGAAGCTGGGCAAAGTGGCCAGGTCGGCACTTCCCAGAAACAACTCTGCACTACAGAAGAGGAGCCTGATTCTCTGTTGCTCAACTAGCCATCCCTGCCATAAGCACATAGAGGTAGATCAATCTTAAAAATAGAAATTAAAAACCCTCCCTTTATGGAGGCTACAGTTTACTTCATTCTTATCCTCAAAAGCCCCCTCTTGATGTCTCCATGTGCTGAATTGCCTTTTATCAACTTAATGTTAGCCTCAGCCCCATCTATATTGAGAAACTACGTTTCCCAGAATTCTTTTTCAATATCAGTCAAGATAGATTAGATTCTGCCAATGGGGTATTCACAAGGATTTTGAAGCCGTTTTCTTAGCAGCAGCTGTTTGCAGGCAGATGAGATCATCGTTGGCAGCTCTGCTTGGCTTTCAGCACCACTCTTAGGAATCACCTGCTATAAGCAGGCAGCTGAGATCATTAGCAGAAGTTTCCCGTGGCTCCAGCCATCCGCTGAGAATAGCTCACTCCAGTGCTCCTTGCAACCACCATCATTGACAGTGGCTTGCCGGCAGTTCTGCACTTTCGAATTTGGTGAAAAGCGATCTTACAGACATTCCCTCCCAGACCTCTTCCAATGCTCTGAATTAACTTCTTCCTACCCAAAATATTAATTTCTATTTCCTAACACAACCGGGACACAAGATGAAAAAATTCTGGGCATCTATTTAGTAGTTTAAAAAAATATTTCCTGGTGCCTGATACATTCCGGGCCCTATACTTGGTGCTGAAGAATACAGTGACAGCCAAATAGATAAACTTTACTGTGCCTGTTTATAATCTACTCAGTGAGAAACACATTATGAAACACAATACACCACTAAACGTATCCTCTGAAGTACTTTTAAACAAAATCATGGGAACCTGAGAGTATACAGTATTCCAAAAGTCTCCATACTTAGGATAAATTAACAAACTCATATTTTATATTTTCTTAATTTATTTTTTCTTTCAGATACCCTAAAAGAAAGCTTCCATCAAAAGTATATTGAAATAATAACACTCGTGGCTTGTTCAGAGAACTGTGAAAGGTGGCAATGGCCAGGCAACATGGTAAGCACATCACACACAACACTGTTGCCAAACTTACTGAGTTCAAGAAAACTGAAAGTGTGTGGATCAAGAGAGAAGTGGATGTCCACAGACATCACCTGAGGAAGGCACAACTGTTGAGGTACTGGCAGCATTTTCAAGGAGTCACAAAAAAGCATCTGGTGATTATCTGATGGCAGTATAAGCGGATCACATACCCAGTGCATTATGAAAAATGAAGAATGGCGTCTCTACCAAATGCAAATGGTACACCATCTTAGTGAAGGCCACCTAGATAAGAGGCTTGAATTTTGTAAATGGGCTCTAAACAAACTGGGAGAAGATGTAAACTTCATAGCAGAGATCCTTTTTACTGAGGAAGCCAATTGTTATGTCAACAGAGAAGTTGTGTTGAAAATAAGATGGAGAATTTCCATTTAAGAGAAATGGCATCAGGTTAGCCTCGGGCATGATTGAATAAAGATCAGCAATAAAATTTGTGTCAAGGCTCGGTGCCTATAGCTCAACTGGCTAAGGTGCCAGCCACATACACCTAAGGTGGCGGGTTCGAATCCAGCCCAGACCCGCCAAACAACAATGATGGCTGCAACCAAAAAATAGCCGGGCATTGTAACGGGCGCCTATGGTCCCAGCTACTTGGGAGGCTAAGGCAGGACACTCGCTTGAGCCCAGGAGTTGGAGGTTGCTGTGAACTGTAATGCCACGGCACTCTACCCAGGGGGACAGCTTGAGGCTCTGTCTCAAAAAAAAAAAAAAAAATTGTGTCAAAAAAAAAAAAAAAACAGGCACAACAATTCTGTTGCCCCATATCCCACCTCACACCATCATTTCTCCAGCACTTTGCATTTCTGATAGACTCATCCACTTTGGGTGGCTATCACTGCAATAACATAGGTTTTGGTGATTGACTTCTCCTGTACAACAGAAGAAGATTGTTTTCAAGAAGATTGTTTTCAAGAAGAAGATTCCTTTTCAAACAGGAAACAATAAGAGTTAGAATAGGTAGACTCCCACTAACACCATCAAGTTAAAAAAGAAAAAAAAAATCAATAGTAATGCAATGTTAATAGTCAAAAGAAATTTGGCAGACTCCTTAGAAATATGACTAATTAAATGCCCTTAATGTCTCTGAATTATAATGATAACACATCTCATGTAATACATATCATATATTATAGGACAAAATAGTTCATCTTATTATGGCTCAAGGATGTAGTTCATCATTAAAAGAAAAAAAATAGTTGACTATAAATAGATTTTTATATACTTAAATAGTTGACTATAAGTAACTTTTATATACTTCAATATTGGAATTTTAGAATAAAATTCCCTGGAGAGGAGGGTCAAGTAAAACAATAGATAACTGCTTTGAGTGATTCTTACCGTAAAATAATGGTCTTACTTTGTCCATCAACATTAATTCCATTTATCAGTCAATAACTAAAATGCTTATTTTGTGTTTTGTAAACTAATATAGATTGGAGAACTGCCTCTGCTGTCCACTGTTCTGCCAAGGACTACCCAACTGGCCCTCAGACCCAGCTGGAATAAATTCCTGCAGCCCTGATAACTATGACCACTATGGAGGCCAACTCTCCTTTTACTACCACTGTGAGACCTGGGCAGAACAATCTCCCACAATGCCAGTCTCCATGAAGAGGGAGTTTCCCAGCCCCAACCCAAGCTTCCAACAGCTTGGGGAATAACTCATCACTCTACATGAAGATCATCCAGCACCAACTTGGACTGTGACAATTACAGGACAATAGGACAGCATAGAGCATGCATCTTCTCCTCTCCTGCCTGTCCGATCTCCCACAATAGAACACAAAAACACCATAGGAAGATTTTCCTTCTCATTAAGTAGGAGAGTTTTCAGCAAAGGAGAACAAGTTTTCCGCAAACCTATCTGCCCTGAGCTGAGAAAATAGACTTTCTATTGAGAAGAGAAGAAATTAGCAAAACAATTCTGGAAACATGAAAAAAACAAGCTAGTTCCATACCCTCAAGGATTACAATGGATCTATAGCAATGGACCCCAACCAGAAGGAAATAGTTGAAACATCAGAGATGAAATTCAGAATATGAATGGCAAATAAGATGAATGTAATTAAAGAGAAAGTTGAAAATCAACATAAAGAAGCCAAAACTACTTTAGAACATCAATGAAAAAGTCACTAAAGAGCTAGACAACATAAGGAAAGATGTAACTGAAATTAGAGAATGAGTCATTTAGAGAATTTCAAAATATAGCAGAAAACTTCCACAACAGGCCAGAGAAAACAGAAAAAAAAAAATTGCAGAACTTGGAGACAAGGCTCTTAAACTAACCCAGCCAGTCAAAGATATAGAAAAAAGAATAAAGAAGGATGAACAATCACTCAGAGAAATATGGGACTACTGTGTTTCCCTGAAAATAAGACACTTTATTTTTTCTCAAGAAGACACACTAGGGCTTATTTTCAGGGGATGTCTTCCTCTCCATGCTGAAATGCATGGCGTGGCTATGCAGATATGCTGCGTAGCCATGCCCATCACTAGGTCTTATTATGGGGTAGGATTTACATTTAACAAATGCATAGAAATCCTGCTATGGCTTATTTTGGGGGTAGGTCTTATTTGGGGGGAAACACGGTATGTAAAGCAAACCAATTTACAAATTATAGGTATTCCTGAAGAAGAAGAAAAAGCAAAAAGCATGGAAAATCTGTTTGAAATAATTATTGAGAAAGATTACTCTTATATTACTAGGGATTCAGATATCCAGATACAAGATGGTCACTGAACCCAGGAAAATTCATAGCAAACAGGACTTCTCGAAGTCACCAACATGGAAAAAATTCTGCAAGGAGCAGAGGAAAGCAACAACTAACTAACCTACAAAGGAAAACCCACCAGGCTACTAGCAGACTTCTCAGTGGAGACCTTACAAGCCAGAAGGGATTGGGGCCTCATTTTTAGTCTTCTTAAACAGAACAACTGACAACTAAGAATTTTGTATCCTGCAAAATTAATTTTTATAAAAGATAGAGAAATAAAGACTTTTCAAGACAAGAGAACACTAAGGGAATTTGTCACAACTAGACCTGCCCTACAGGAAATTCTCAGAACTGCATTATACATGGAACAGCATAATAGATATCTACCAAGGTAAAAAATATCCAGAAGTTAAAGGTCTTTTGGAACAATAGAACAAGAGAGAAAAAAGAACAACGAGGCATCATCCAATATGATAAACACAATAGTATCCCACATACCAGTATTAACACTGAATGTGAATTGTCTTAATGCTACATATAAAGGACATAGACTGGCTGAATGGATGTATATACAATATATCCAAGAACCACGTCTAATTTGCAAAGACTTCCACAGACTCAAAGTAAAGTCGTGGAAAAAGAATTACACAAAAAATGGAAACCAAAAGTGAGCAGGCATAGACATTCTTGCATATGATAAAATAGACTTTAAATCAATAATGGTAAAAAAAAAAAAGACAAAATAGTCATTATATTATGGTAAAGGGAACAATTCAATAGGAAAATATAACAATCCTAAATTGTTTGGTACATATCCATGTACCTATCATAAGAGCTCCCATATTTATAAAGTGAATTCTACTAGATCTAAGCAAAGAAATAAACAGTAGCATAATAATTGCCAGGGACTTAGATATCCCACAGAAAGAGCTGACATATCATTGAAGCAAAAAATGAATAAAGAATCACTAGACTTAAATAGAACTCTAGAACAAATGAACCTAACAGACATCTACAGAACATTCTATCCCCAAACTATTGAATACATATTCTTTTCTTTTTTTTTTTTTTTTTTTTTTTGGCCGGGGCTGGGTTTGAACCCACCTCTGGCATATGGGGCTGACACCCTACCCTTTTGAGCCACAGGCACCGCCCCAAACATACATTCTTTTCACAGCACATGAAACATTTTCCAAGACTGATCATATCTTAGACCATAAAACAAGTCTCAGCAAAGTCAAAAATATTGACATCATACCATGTATCTTCTCAGACAAGAGTGGAATAAAACTAGAAATAAATTCTAAAAGAAACACTTAAGCCCTCTCAAAATCATGAAAAATTAAACAACCTTCCTAATGAATTATCTGTAAGTCAGTATGAAATTAAGATGGAAATCAAGGTGCTGACTTCGCAGCACATATTCAAAGATAGAAATCAAACAACTCAGAAAACTGAACAACAAAGGGGACACAAGCTATCCAAATCTATGAGATACTTAGCACTCCTATGGAGAAAGGCATAGCCTTAGAAGTCTACATCAAGAAGACAGAAGGATCACTAATTACCAACCCCATGTCTTAACTCAAGGAACTAGAAAAGAAAGAGCAAGCCACACTCAAAGCTATAAGACAAAAGAAATAACAAAGCTCAGAGCAAAACCAAATGAAATGGAAGCCCCCAAAAGGAGGGGGGGGTAAGTATCAACAAAGCAAAACTTTGGTTCTTTGAAAAACAGACAAAACTAATAGACAACTAGCCAGATTCACCAAAAATAGAAGAGAAAGGACTCAAATAAGCTTAATAAGAAATTTAAAAAGGAGACATCACAACTGATACCAGAGAAACACACAGTATCAGCCATGAATACTATAAAAACCTCTACTCACAAAAACTGAAAACCTAGAGTAAATGGAGAAATTCCTGGAAATGCTCAATCTTCCAAACCTGAATCAAGAAGAAATATAAATAACAAGCAGCAAGATTGCAGCAGTAACAAAAATCCCCCAACAAATACCAGTCCCAAAATAGATTCACAGTCAAATTGTACCAGACCTACAGAGAAGAACTGGCACCTATCCTGCAGAAATTATTCTGTAACATCTAGAAGGAAGGAATCCTCCTTAACTCATTTTGTGAAGCCTGTATCACCTTAATACCAAGCCTAGGAAAGGACACGGACACACCAAAAAAAGAAAAACACAAACCAATGTCCCTTATGAACATAGAAGCAGAAATCCTCAACAAAATAGTAGCAAACTGAATTCAACAGCACATCACAAAAACAATGCACCATGACCTATCGTGTTTATATCCCAGAGATATAACATGCAAATCAATTCATGTGATGACCTTATAAACAGAAGCAAAAACAAAGACCATGTGGTCATCTCAATGGATGTAGAAAAAGCATTTTTAAAAATCCAGCGCCCTTTCCTCATCAAAGCCCTCAATAAACTACACATAGAAGGAATATATCTCAAAATAACAAATACTTATATGACAAACCCATAGCCAATATCATACTGAGTGGGGAAAAGTTGAAAGCATTCCCCCTAAGAACTGGGACAAGAGTGCCCACTTCTATTCATCATAGTACTGGAAATCTTACCCAGAGTAACCAGGTAAGACAAAGAAATAAAGGGCATCCAAACTGGGAAAGAGGAGGTCAAACTATCCCTGTTCACTGATAATATGATCTTGCATCTAGAAAACCCTAGAGACTCCACTGTAAGAATCCTAGGAAAGGTAAATAAATTTGACAAAGTCTCAGATGTACACAAGTCAGTAGCATTTCTATATTCTAGTTACAGTCAAGCTGAGAGTCAAATTAAGGACTCAGTCCCATTTAAATAGCTACAAAGAAAATAAAATAACTTGGAATATACTTAACCATGGAGGTGAAAGATCTCTCAAGGACAACAGAACACTAATGAAAGAAATCACAGATGACACAAACAAACAGAAAAGCATTCCATGCTCATGTATTGGTAGAATCAACACCATTAAAGTGTCCAGATTGCCAAAAGTGATTTACAGATTCAATGCAATCCCCATTAAATATCAACACCACATTTCACAGATGTAGAAAAAAATAGTAATTCTAAGCCTCATCCAGAACAAGAAAAGAGCTGAAATAACCAAAGCAATCTTAAGCAAAAGGAGCAAATCTGGAGGCATTACATTATCTGCCTTCAAATTATACTACAAGGCTATAGTAACCAAAACAGCATGGTACTGGTATAAAAGTAGAGACATAGATCGATGAATGGAACAGAATAGAAAATCCAGAAATAAAAAAAAAAAAGAAAATCCAGAAATAAAACCATCTACCCACAACCAACTGATCTTCAACAAAGCAGGCAACAACATACACTAGGGAAAGGAAGCTTCTATTTAATAAATGGTGGTGGGAAAACTGGAAAGCTACATTCTGAAGGATGAAACTGGATCCCTATTACTTGCTATATATAAAAATTATTATAAGGTGGATAAAACACTTAAGTGTTTTAAAAGAAAATGTAGGAAAATCTCTTCTAGACAGTGGCCTAGGCAAAAATAATTCATAACTAAGACCCCAATGGCAAATACAGTTAAAATAAAAATAAATAAATGGGACTTAAGTAAATTAAAAAGCTTATGTACAGCAAAGGATGTAATCAACAGAGTAAATAGACAACCTACAGGACGGGAGAAAATATTTGCAAATTACACATACATAGTTTGAGGAAGGACTATGGAGGACTAAGAGGAAGGAAATCTTACATATTATATTGTTGATGAGACTGCAAGTTAGCACAACCTCTGTGGAAAATAGAATGGAGATTCCTCAATGAAATAAATAGACTTACCACTTGATTGAGCAATCCCATCTATACAAAAGAAAATCATTTTATCAGTACAACTCACAATTGCAAAGGTATGGAATCACCTAAATGCCCATCAATTGAGTAAAGAAAATGTAGTAAATGCACACACATTACACACACACACACACACCATAGAACCCTACTCAGCTATCAAAAGGAATGAAATAACGTCATTTGAAGCAACTAGGATGGAACTGGAGACCATAAGTAGCTCAGGAGCTGGAGACCCTAAGTAGCTCGGGATTGGAAAAACAAACACCTCCTGTACTGATAACTGGGACTAATGATGGGCACACACAGGCCCAAAGTTATGTAAAGGTCATTGGAAACCTAGAAGGGGGTAGGTGAGGGGTAAAACCTTACCTATCAGGTACAATAGACACTATTCAGCAACAGGCACACTAAAAGCTCTGACTTACACATTATGAAAAGTTTCCATGTGACAAAACCATTTGTACCCCTTAATATTTTGAAATTAAAAAATATATCCAGAGGAATGCAGTTGCTGCCTTTAGTTCAACTGTTCCAAAGAAGTGAGGGTGAGCCAACACCAAGTAGTTCCCATGGCTTTTCATCTGCAGTGGCAACATTGCTGCCAAGGTCTCGCCATTATGATCTCATTCAAGGCAGGATAAAACAAGAAGCAAGGGGACACACCAGAGCTTTCCCCAAACCACCTTACATACAAACCCCACCAAATTTCCATTAAAAGCTTAAGAGCCAGAAATGGATCATAGGGAACCACCTAGCAGTAAGGGAGATGACTGAGAAAGTAAGGTTGTTATAGTAGTCATCAAGGGGAAAGGATTCAGAATTTAAGGTAGCTAAGAGAACAAGTGAGGGCATGAGATGATAAAAGGACTATAGAATTGTAGGCTGCAGGGGGCAATGGATTATTTGAAGTTGAGGCATTAGATGGGGGAAAATACAATGATAGGAAGTGGTGGGCACAGAGTGTAAAGCCTCTAACGAGGTCAAATGGAGTTACTTGAAGTTATCTATAGTGACCAGGTACAGGATAGGAAGACAGGATTCAGGGGCTACGTGGAGAAAGGAATAGAGGCAGGATCAATGGAAAAAGAAAAGGACAGGAAACAGACCAGGACATACATCTGCTGTGACAGCTTTTATAGGTCTAACAAATGCCTGTCGCAGAGTAAACAATGGGTGATGAGCTGACTTCCCAGCAACGTTAATCCACAATCTTGATGTGCCTTCCTGACATCACACCACTATCTCCTCTCCAGCTTCTTACAGG
>CAUYQV010163294.1:0-23432 GCA_963574575.1 Galagoides demidoff | reverse complement strand
CCTGTGGTCCCAGCTACTTGGGAGGCGGAGGCAGGAGACTCGCTTGAGCCCAGGAGTTGGAGGTTGCTATGAGCTGTGATGCCATGGCACTCTACCCAGGGGGATAACTTGAGGCTCCGTCTCAAAAAAAAAAAAAAAAGAACACTTGAGGTCTTCCTCAGAAGGAAATCTGGACATGTCGGGAGTAAATGCCACATTACAGTAAACCACGCAAGTCTGGATTTGCAAGGCCAGTGTTGTGCATGTGCAGAAAGTTGGACATCTAGAACCCCAGAGGTCATCCGGGTTGGTTCCTTGTATTCAATTTGTGTTGTTCTGTTGACTTTTTAATAGGAAAATTAATATGTACTCATCATAACAAGTCAAATGATATAGAGATATATATATGGAAAAAATTAAGAATCTGTGGCAGTGCCTCTGTAATCTTTAACTTCTCCCCTCTGAGGTATCTAATGTTAAAATTTTGGTTTTCATCAGTCTTTACTTTTCTTTTTACTCAAAATTCATATGCATATGTGGTAATTTTTTTTTTTTTTGAGACAGAATCTCAGTCTGTCACCTTGGGTAGAGTGCCATCATGTTCTAGCTCACAACAACCTCAAACTCTTGGGCTCAAGAGATCTTCTTACCTCCATCCTCCCTGAGTAGCTGGGACTACAGGCCTGTGCCATGACATCTGGCTTACATTTTATTTTCAATTAAAGCTCTGTCATACTCATATTAGACCAAGACCAGCTTTTTTCATTTATTAGTAGGTACATCATGAACATTTTGGAGAACCTTTACATTAATTTAAAATTTTATTTTATTTTTTATCAAATTAGTAGACTTGTCCCTAATTTTAAAAATTGAACAGTACATAAGACTTCCCCCATTTTTTGATTCTGTGTCCCCACAGAGAAAAACACTTAGAACTCTTTAATTTCTGGTATTTCAAATTTCTTTATTTCTTTCTTCTTCTTCTTTTTTTTTTTTTTTGAGACTATGTCACCCTTGGTAGAGTGCAGTGGTATCACAGCTCACAGCAACCTCAAACTCTTGGGCTTAAGTTACTGTCTTGCCTCAGCCTCCTGAATAGCTGGGACTATAAGCACCCACCACAGTGCCCGGCTATTTTTTTATTATAGTTGTCATTGTTGTTTGGCAGGCCCGGGCTGTGTTTAAACAGGCCAGCCCTGGCATATGTGGCCAGGAACGTTCTCCATGGGAGAAAGACTGAGCTGGCGGAGGCAAACCCCAAGTGCAGCGACAAAGCCGGTGGGTGTAGTGAGCCTCCTTATGGCGAGCCCCGTTAAATCCTAAGGAGAGCACTCAGGGTGGTCGGGGTGGTTGTCCGGACTTAGTTCCTAGTGTGAACATCAAGGAGTTATTCTTTTTGAAAGGCCGGGCACAAGCTTTCACAAGGACACCCTGACCTTTCGCAAGCTCTTGACTCTCTGATACCGTGATCTAGGGAGATTGAAGCCTGCACAGAAGGAGTATGTCCTGGGTTTGGCCAACTTCCCTCTTGTTCGTTGGCAGGAGTTTCGTGCTTGCTTCTTGAAGAATGACTTTCAGTCCCCGCCTGGCTGAAAACAGCTGTTTTCCATGCTGCTGAGCAGTTTCTTTCCAGGCCCCCATGTCCCAGCCTCCCCTTCCTCATCTGTCCCTATTCTGTTGGAACCACACAGCATGTGCTGTGATACATTTGGGAGAGAAGAAAATAAAACCCAAACCCCCATTTGCTTTGTCAGGCGACACCTCCAGACAGACCGATCCCCTCACATGGCCCTTAAGCAGCTGTTTGCAGCCCTGTGACTGCCCCCCAGGCACCATCCCCTACTCACACACTTGTCCTGTGATCAGTGGCTCAGCAGGGAGAGAGTGCAGGACGGGGGCTGCTCAGATCGTCCAGTAGCTCAGTGGCAGGGGTTCCGAGGATCCCTTGTCCCTTGTCCAGCTGTACATTCCCTTCCTGTCCCCAGAACCCATCTGCTCAGGGGACACTCAGGCTGCCTGGCCTTCAGAGCTGCCTGGACAACCTTCCTCTCCCAGGCTGAATGTCACCGTGATTCTCAACTTGCTCATCCTGCCAGTGTCTCACCGCCCTTGAAGCGGGATCCTGGCACAGCTGTTCTTCCTGCCAGCCCATTGGCTCTTACTCTCTCTGCTGCTGAGAGACACTGTCTCAGCATCTCTACGAGGGAGACCTCACCTTGAATGAGGCTGGCATTTCAAGGACATGATGGTGGCCGGGATTCTGGCCACAACTTGGATGGCAGCATAAGCAGGAGATTAGCATTTGTTTTGTTCAGTTCTTTGTTCACTTATTCCTTCATCTGTTCATTCATTCATTCAGCAGATGCCATGTGCTCCTAGCAAGGAGATAGGATGCAGCAGTGGCCAGGACAGGGAAAGTCTCTTTTTTGATGGGGTTTGTGACGAAGGGGCAGAAGAAAGTGGGTGATGAGTGAGATCATTTCAGAGCTGATAGGAAAGGGGGGGGAGCCTGTGGAAGGCCTTCCCATGGATTATGTGCATAGAGCCCACGCATACCCACTCCATGACTGCTCAAGTCTGACCCGCTGTCTGGTTGCAGTGGACAGCACTGTTGAGACCGGTCATCTCCTGAGACTTCCTACCCAGCTGATGTTTTTACTTTCCACTTTTCTCAGGAAACTCACGGCTGTCCCTAGAATAAATATTTTAATAAATGTAATATGCAAAGCATCTGCATTACTGCAAAACTGTTGAGGTGTCACCGTTGGGAACAGATTAGATGCGAAGTTGTATCCATTCATCAGTTATTGGTCGTGTGTCCTCTAAGCCCTTGCCTGGTACAGGAGATCCTGCCCTCCAGGGGCCCTTGTCTGGGGGCGGGTGGAGGGAGAAATGTGCAGCTGGGAGAGGGGAGGACCTGGGGACCTTCCTGTTGAAGGAGGCGGCCTGCCTGCCCTTCACATCTACAGGTTCATGGGTGCGCAGATGCCAGTAGTCAGCAAAAATGAAACCCTAATGTCTTAATGTGGCCAACCTGATTTTATTCATAAATGTTAAGCAAGAGGGGAATCGAAGCAGTGACCTGCAGAACTAAAGGCTGTTATCTTATACTCATTAATTCTTTTATTCCTTCCTTTCTAAAAAACATGATTCATCCTAAAAACCACCGTTTCATTTTACATTTAAATGATACTCTATTGAACGTTTTAGTAATAACAATTCACTATTTATGATGTTTATTTCAGTAATAAGAAACGATTCACTAGATTTGAAAGAAAACCATTTAAAGTAGAAGAACTTACTTCTAAGCACAGTCCAAATACTTCTTGGTGTTACATGTATGTAATATACGATATAGATGTATAATGGTAGTAACAATACATATAACATGAAATTTACCATCTTCATTCTTTTTAAATGTACAATTTAGTGACCTTAAGTGCATTTGTCATTGGTGTGTGATCATCCCCACTCTCTATCCACAGAACTTTTTCTATCTTGCAGAAATCCTTGGCATTTTTGCAGTTGTTCTTGCTAATAGGTGTATTTTATTTAGCTAAGCCAGCTCACCAGGTACTGTACAGATTTTCTCTGACTGATTTCTCACCATAGTCTTGTAAGGGGAAGCATACTATATACACAATTATTACTATTAGAAAAATAGACTGATTTGGGTGAAGTAACTGGTTTCAAGTTGTACAACCAACAACTTGATATTGGGATAGGCTTTGGACCCAGCTTCTAAAATTGAGGCTTTTTGTGTTGTTCCACAGTGATTTTTAGTTAGAAACTTTGATTCTGGCATCTTGCCTTTTGTCAGTAAGCGTTCTTGGCACAGATCAGAGTACTGTTCACATTTTCTCAGAATCCTGGGCTTGTTTCCTTTGTACTAAAAGTTTCTTGCTCAGTAAATATGAGAGGCCACTGAGCACCTCAGAATAGGTGCCTCTAAAAGCAGTAAGAAATTAAAACCATACTTTCTTTTTGAAGCCTATAACCCCCAAACAAGAGTACTGTATATGGCGTCCAACAGTTAAGATAGTGAACTCATCCTAGAACAAGTGCTACAACCCCATTGCTGAATATCACTACGGTCACCTTCGAGGTCCTCCCCTTGGGAAGTTGTGCACTGATGCCAGTGCCTAGTCCCCCCTTCAGAGCAATTTGAAAAATCTTTTTCTGGAATGACCTTCCAAGCTATCTTCATACAAGGTCTGAGAGTTAAGTTTTTGAACTTGCCACCAGAAACTTACGTTGGCAGCACTATATAAACAACTCAGTAAAATTTTGTAACCTTGTTATATCAGCATCTTACAGCTGTAGTCAAGTAGACATGTAGAGGGGTCTTGCTGGGTCATTATCATTGTGTGTTTTGTGTACCATGCGGATACTGGATGGTCATTCCAGAAGAATAGCTCCAAAATTGCTTTGAAGAGTGGACTGGACACTGGAGTGGGTACATAGCTTCCCATGGGGAGTACTTTGAAGGTGACCCTGTGATACTCAGCGAAGAGGTATGTAGCACTTTTTCTAGGGTGAGTTACTGAACTTAATTGTCTTACCTCGTGTATCTCTAAAATACCTTACCCCTCTAGAAAGTTACCCATTGGATCTCAGCTCTGGTGGGTGAATTAATCTTTTTGCTGTTAAATTTACTTCCCTGCCTACTGAAGATGGCCCCTCACCTTTCCTTTATGCAAACACACAGACGGAAGCCACATGTTTGCATCAGTCCCATCTGTGGCTGGGCTGGTGTGTGGAGGCAGGTTGTGGAAAGGCCAATTCTGTAAAAGGCACAAGGAAGGGCTCTTGATTCTGGCCACTGGACTTGCTGATGTAAAGGTGCCTTGATTTGGGGGTGGCAAGGGAAATGAGCATAAAATCAGGCTAATATTAGTAATCGTTTTTATTCCTGGAAGTTAGAGTCAGTGAAAGAATGCTGGAGAAGTCAGCAGGGATACTTCCTTGTGCTTTGCCCTTTGTGAGTCTCTGCGGTCTCATTAAGTGTGTCACTCAGATGGGGACACCAGACATTCAGCATGTGAGGGAAGGATGTGTGTTCTTTCTTTAGTCTGATGTGCAAATAAGAGGAAACCCACCAGGCACCAGTTGACTCCTCATCTTAGAGAGTGGAGGACGGCCACCCCAACACTGACCCAGTGACCTCATCATAGCCCCCCACCTCCAATGACCAGAGGCAGTGGGATCCAGGCGTCCCCTGCCTGGCCCTCCTTGGGTGCTTCTGCTGGCTCTGTGTTGCCGTCTAGATAATGTCTGTACTCTAGGCCTGCCTGCTCTTCTTGGTCTGGCCCTTGACCCTGGCATTATCCCTCCTCATCTGCCTAGCCACCTGCTGTGTGTGTCCCATCGGGGCTCTCTGCTTCCTCCAGCCCCTGGTAGACCCCATCTCCCTCCTTCACCCCGTTTACTTGAATAAGCCCTGCCTGCCCTTCCTTTCTCTTGGAAAGCCTTCCTTCGGCCCCTGACCCCGGTCGGGCTCTCCTTCTGGCCCCTGACCCCGGTTGGGCTCTCCTTCTGTGAGCTCCATCCTCATGTTGGCGCAGCCACAGAGTAGCCTGGAGGCTGGAGCCTCCTCCAGCAGCTGCGGGTTTTAGTCATTGTCATTGCCCCAGTCCTCCCTGCCTACCCCTCACTTTGTGTCATCACATCTATAAATGTGGAAGAAGGGTAGGAGGGAGGGGTGAGGCCCCGTCTTCTCTCCCAGAGCGAGTAAAATATTCATTTGCTGAAGTCCCTGTCCTTGTGATTCTACTCTTCTTTCCCTACTTGGAATGTCACCTTTACAACGGCAGGGACCCTAGGCCTCTGGTTCCTAAGTTTGGCTTTAATACATAGCTTCTTCCTGGATGCGACAACGTTCAGTACCGGTTGCAAGATATAAGATAGATTCTTTCAGTGGGCGGTGGTACACAGGACTTCCCACATCAGAAGAAGAAGGTCCTCTTTCTCTCTCCTTTTTGTGCCTTGGAAATATAGAGAAAAGCCTTCTTAAAGGATCGAATCAAAGCCAGAAAGGGCTTCATGCTCCCCCCACCAAGGAAACCTCAGGAGAACTTGCATCTGCCTATCTGTAGGACACATTTATGCAAAACCATATTTTATTTTGTTTGGTTTTTCAGTGCTTATTTGTTCATTTACATTCTTTTGCATACTGTTGCTTTAATATCACCTAATTTAAGCCTTTATTTCTTGTAATAATTTTCTAGAAAAGGATCGTTATTTAGCAATCCTTAGTGGCTGTAGATCCCTTATTTGTGGATTCCGTTTTTGTCTCTTGGCGTTCAGGTGGAGACTTCTCTGCACCTGACATTGTCCGTGGCAGCTCTCTGGTCTACTAGCACAGTGGGTGATTTCTGATCATGACCAGTGTCTCCAACTCTGGGACTCGGCTGAGAAAGGAAAAACCCGAAATGTCATGTTCTGCAGAACTCCCCTTGTGGGTGACAGAAACTGACAGATGTCCTTATTTTTATTCTGCAAAACAGCTCCTTCTTCTCCCAGAGAAGAATCTGCGTTTGTAATTCCAGTGATTTCTACTCCTAGAAAACTCTTTTCAACTGCTTTGTTTCTGAGAATGTTTCTCCCAGTTCCTGATTTTGGTTGTTGTTAGCCTTCCTCTACCCCTCCCAGGTAGAGAGGGTTACACAGGTTTTGTCAGAGGGGTGGAAGAAAGTGGGAGGAGTTTAGACTCTAAGAAACCCGGTGGTAGTCGAGAAGTTTGGGAGCCACTGTGTTCCCAGGTGCCCTCCCTGTAAGAGTAGAGATTGTAATAACTGCCTTACAGGAAGACCCTGGACACAGTGTTTGCTGCGTGCCTAGAACTGGGCCTCAATTGGGGATCTTATCCTTTGCTAACCTATCTAACAAATGCTAACAGCTGGAACATTTCAGAAGCAAGTTGTGCTTTATTTTCTCTGTGGAAACCTTGAGGGAAATAAATGAATACAAAATGCCTTTTTCTTTGGTGAGTTATCATCAGACTATTTGCATCTCCCTGTCATTGGTAAAGGGACATTTTATGCATTTTACACATTCTTGGGAGGATATCCTGACCGAAGCTGGTGGTGGTGTGTCATGTTGTGACCAAGTTTGCTGCGTGGAGCCTACCCCAGTCCTTACTCCGCCAGACTCCGCAGAAGTGTTCATTTTGTCCAGTGTGTGGTAACTGCATATTCTTTTAAATTGATCATAAAAAATAATTTATCAATAGTCACAGTTAGCTTTTGGCTTAAAATACAGTTTTAATAAATGATTTTGAATTTTTAAAAAATAAGTGAATGTTCAAATAATAGAAATGTTTAAATCTATGACCATAAGCAATACATTGATCCTGAACAGATACTAAAACACGTCCCTGAAGAGATGGGTGTTGAGTGCTTTACGGGAAGGAAGCAGGATCCCTTGGAGTCTCGTGGGTTCAGTGTGAATGCATTATGCTAATTAGATTAAGTCTGGAACTATAGTGGATATGTAATTGTATCAAATTTCCAGGAAGATGTCGACACAGATGAAATCTCATGGGCTCCCAGGTACTGTACCTATCACGTGGTGTAATTATTTCCTGACCCATGGATGGGATCGAATGTGATTTTTTTGAGGCCAGAGCCAAATATTTATTCCAGTACTTTCAGGGCACATAAGAGGCATTCAGTAAGTGATTATTGAATTAGTGGCTACCCTGGTAGATGAGATGGAAAAATAGGAGCTAAGTAAATAATAACACAGCTAAATGGGTGGGTGATTGTCTGTAGCCATACCCAAAATTTTGAGGGATTTTCCTCAGTACTGGCTCAGAACATACTCTTTCCAATACTGGAAAAAAAAAAATAGCTTGGATAAAGACGTGGAAGTTCTGATTATTGAATTTACATATGGCCCAGAAGCTAGATCCAAAAATAATTGTACTGATAATAATATAAAAATTTAAATTTACCCTAACACTGGTTTCTTTCTTTTTTAAATGCTTTTAATTTAATTTAAAGTAAATTAAATTAATTTACCCTCTTTATTTAGGGCAGTGGTCCTCAACCTTCCTAATGCCGTGACCCTTTAATACAGTTTCTCATGTTGTGGTGATGCCCCCAACCATAAAATTATTTTTATTGCTACCTCATAACTGTAATTTTGCTACCATTATGAATTGTAATGTAAATATCTGATATGTAGGATGGTTTTAGGTGACTCCTGTGAAAGGGTCGTTCAACCCCCAAAGGGGTCACTACCCACAGGTTGAGAACTGCTGATTTAGGGTTTCTAGTTCTGACTGGACTTTGACAATATAGAAGAATGTTCTAGAATTATTTCCAGTGAGTATGGGAATGTTCTAGAATTATTTCCAGCGAGTATGGGAATATTCTATGAAGAAAACTTACACGAGGTAAAATAGATGTAAAAATAAGTCAGGAGGAGTCTTGGGAGAGTGAGTTACGTAACTTTTTATTATCTTAAATGACTGTCAAAAGTAATGATAAGTCTTTCTTCTCCCAACTCCATGACGCATTCTGTTTACGCCGTCTGTGTGAGCTCGCCGTCTTTGGGCTGTGGGAGTCCCCCCTACGCTCCCTGTCCTGTTGTCCTCCTACTGGAGCTGCCTGAGTGAAAACAGGGCAGAGTTACTTCTCTGAATTTCCCAACTTTTTCTCCCAACAAAAATAACTGTCCCTTTTTCCATGAACATGAATCAACAAACTAAAGACAAGCCAAAAAACCCAAGGATTCTATGCCAAATGACTAAGCTTTTGCCACCAAAAGTTAATTCCTTTCATTTTTTTGACAAATCAAATAACTCGGCATCTTAGTGTGTCATCAAAATTAATAATTTTTTCCCCAAAGCATTTCATCCATATACTGGAAACCTCTGTGACTTTTCCCCTCAGAAGATTCTTAGTTTTTCTTCCCTGGTTGTTAGACCCACCTCATTTCTTAGCTTGTTTTGCCTTTGTCTTGGTTGGGGCTGGAGGGTGGGTCCTGCTGAGCTGCAGGGTCCTGGCTCTTAGTCATCTTGGGTTTTAAGAGTTTCCCCTAGAACTTAAGTCACCTCCCATATGGAGACTTCCCTCTGTTTCCAAAGGAACTCTTGGCCTTTTGTACTAAATTATACATTTTCCTCACTGTGATTCATATCTTGTGTAATTCCACAGAGAAAATGACTTGGACATTATTTTTTCATAAGCCATTACAAGTTAATATCATGTTAATATTCCTATAAGGCTGCCTTCAAAGGATCGCTTCTTTATCTCTGAAGAAAGTAGAAATATGTGTCAAATTGCTCATGAAGAAATTTCTTATTTCAAGAATAGATTAATAATGTGCAGAAATCCAAGTGGGATTGTGTGAAGGCTGAATAACCTTCACAAATGACTTAAATCCAGTACTTTTTTTTCCTGCAGCACCATCATTTTCTTAGCACATGTGATCTTTACCGTTTGCCTTGGATGTCTCAGAATCACTCCAAAGTTTGTATCCTCCTCTGCCTTCTTCATTCTTTTCACATTTGTTTAAGTGGCTGATGTTTCCATGAAGCATCTGAGGTGCAATTAACATTTTCCCACACTTTCTGTTTGATAGGAGCAATCACTTATGCCCTACCATTTTTAATCAGGATTAATAATTACATTCATTATTAGCTAGCATTTAAAATTGTTTTTCTAAATCCAGATTTGAAATATACTATTTTTGTTTACACTTCCTTGACCAGCTAAGAAGTCAATGAACTTTCTCCCTTGTTGGACCTTCTCTGTCAATTAGGACACATTTGATTGTAAGTCACAGAAGACAAAGGTCAAATTAACTTAAATAATAAATTAAGTCTCATTGATGTGTCTGGTCACCCAGAGATAGGGTGGGCTTATATTTGGTTTGATTCAGTAAAACAATCCTGAGATGGAGACCTTGGTCTATGCCCTCATCTTCCTTCTGTTTTCCACAGTTTCACACCATGTTAGTCTCTTCTTGAGGTCACAAGATGGCTGCCAGTAACTAGTAGAACAATTGCTTCCTAGTTCAAGGCCAAATACTGCCAGAGGTGGACTTAACTTCCTTCAAAGGCACAATGTGAATCACCCAGTGAAAATCAAGCAAGTACCAAAGGAAGGGCTTAGCCTGACTGACAGGAAGCAACTAACTCTGTGTCCACCACACCCTCAGAGGTTTTAAAAAATAATTTATTATCCATTCATCTCAAAATGCTGCCCATGAAGCATGTTCCTTAGGAAGAGCTAAAGTTAATTTGTCTGTTTTCACCATGAAGCTGTCTGACTTTATTTCAGTTATTTTTATACTAATTGGAGAATTTCTGTTAGAATTCGAAACATGCTTTGTTTTTCTTTTTCTTTTAAGTAATCGAAATGTAAAGAGCAGCTTCTGTGTGGTACCTTCTACTGAACAGAAAATAAATATCCATGGGAAGAATTACTCACTTTAAAAAATTCTCTTAATCCTTTTTATATAGAAACTGGTTTAAAAACACGAGACTTAGTAGGGGAGGTGATTTCTGAATAAAACATTCTATAAGATTTTTCCTTCTGAAAATTATATTAGAATAGCAATTTCCTGAAATGTCAGTGAGTACTTTTAATATCCTTTCCTTTTAATAGTTCTTAACTTCTTCCAGTCTGATTTTGTATCTCCAAAAGCCCTGTCTGACTACAATTATAAGTAGAAATTTAAAAAAAAAAATCTTATTATGTAATTTATATTATACTGTTACAGAAATAGTAAAATTTCTCTTTCTCTGGAATAATTTACTTATCTAAAGAAACAAGGGGGAATAGATGTATACTTTCATTTCAGGGGCAGTTGATAAGAGTAGAAAGAAGTGAATTTAGAAATGAGATAGTCAAGTAGGTGTCAGCCCACCATGTGCCACAGAATTATCAGTACGACCTTGGGCAAATTATCTAATCTCCTTGAATCTCAGCTTCCTTCTGTGTAAAATAGGGGTAATAGCCCCTTTCTTAAGGTTTCCAGTTATGCAAATAAGATATTGAGATGAAATGTGATTAACCATGTCTTACACATACTAAGTTCTATATAAATGATAGTGACTACAAAAAAATACAAGAGCAAATAAAAAGAACTATCAAAACCCAGCTGAATTATAAGATAGTACTGCATTACCTAAAAAATATCATTCAGTTGCCCTGTTAGATTCTTTCATTGTAGAAATACAGAGCAAGTTTCCAACAAATTTTCTGGGTATCGCTATCAGTGCTTCGTAGAAAAGAGTTCCTGTAAAAATGTGTATTCATATTTGCAAAGATGAAGATACATGGAGAGGGAGGGTCTGTTGGTAGCTGAGCAGGAACCATCCTGCTCTCTCAAAGCATGTTCCATTCTTAGACCTGGGTGAGAGGAGCCTCTGCATTAGGGGATTGTGTCCTGGCTTTGTGCCCGCTGGAGAAAGCTGTCCGCAGGGCCAGGGACACAGACCAAGGAGACCTTCCCACCCAGTGCCCATTCCCTCCTCTTTGTCACCAGATTCCTCTTTGGTGACCTCAAATGTCCTAGGGCCCATATGGACTTCCTCCTGGGTCCCTGCTGCACTGCTGGTGGGTTGTCGCCAGGCCTAAGGCACGTCTGTGTGCCGGTGTGCAGATGGAGCGTGGACACGTGGGCTGAGGTTCTAGATGCTCAGATATAGGACAGCGAGCACAGGGGAATATTCTCTCCCCATGCCACTATCTTGTGAAGTGCCTGAGAATTCAAAATCCAAACCTGGTAGGCGATAGAATGTATTTTATTTAGTCATTTGTTATTTTGATTTATCACTTAATGCATAAAAAAATTGTTTCTTCATAGACTATAAAGACATTATATTCCGAGGTATACTGTCATTGAGACCAATTGACAGTTTGTGGGGTATTCACCTAATTCTCCCATCTGTAAAGGGAGGGCTGGCTAGAGTGTTGCTTCTCAAATTTTACCTAACCATTAGAATTTGCAGAGATTTTTAAAAAATGTATGCAATTCCCAGGTCCCACCTGCCTAGCACTGGTGTTGTAGTAAGGCAGGGGAAGTGGTGGAGCATGTGTGTGTTCAGTATCCCCTGGAGACCTTGATGATCAGGTGGCTTTGGTGGCCCCTCCACTAGACTGATTTTTGTGTTTTTCTCTTTACTTTATTTAGTCTCCACTTCAAAGATTCTTTTCCAGTATATGTGGAGATCAGAGGCTGGTTGTTTACCAGAAGACATTTTATCTGTTGGACGTCAAAATTTTAAGACCTGTGTTTTACCAAGCCTTAGCTCATACGAATACAGAGAGGAAGCTGTGGGGTGTATTATCTTGACTTTGTGGCTGAGTTATTGTTAGGTTTCCAGTTTGAGTGCAAGTTCAGAAGAAGACAGAGCAGGTAGTGAGGAAAGGAAAGGTGCTTTCAGAAAGGTCCTTTCATACCTTTCTGAAAGGAAGGAGAGGCTGGCTGGCAAGTGACCAGGGCACTGCGCTGGGGGGATTGTGGAAACTTAGGTTGGGTTGAGGCTGGGTCCTCTATGTGATCAGAAATCTCTCCAAGTTGCTGCACTTTATCCCTTCAGTTTTTTTTTTTTTCTTTCTTTCTGTCTCACCCTGGGTAGAGTGCCATGACATCATCATAGCTCACAGCAACCTCAAATTCTTGAGGTTAAACGATCCTCCTGCCTCAACCTCCCTTGTAGCTGGGGCTCCAAGCACCCACCATAATGCTTGGCTAGTTTTTATGTTTTTAGTACAGATGGGTCTCGCTCTTACTCAGGCTGGTCTTCAACTCCTGAGCTCAAGGAATTCTCCCACCTCATCCTTCCAGATTGTAGGATTACAGGCGGGAGCCACGTGCCCAGCCTCAGCATGTTTGTTGTTGATGAAGAGGAGAAAATCTTTCCAACACGTGCAGTGTATTTTCTGAAGACGTGACAAGTGTCCAGCCAATGGTATTCTTACTAATCCAGGAGATGCAGGAACACTCTGAAGACAGAACTCCTACATAATGCCGGATATGGTTTTCCTTCTCATAATCCCCCTTTCCATTAGAGGAAAAAATAATATTGGCAGAAAGGATAATGAACTTGACATTTTGCAGGACTCTGTTTTCCCATCACTCCCAGTCGAGAGCTCCTAAGTCAGCCTCATTCTCTAAGGAAATCCAGACATTTAACACTTTGGCCAAATTGACTTTCTCTGCTTGTTCGTGGAGAAAGAGAGAAGTGTATATAAACTGTCCACTTGGGAAATTAAAAGTGGAGCGCAGGGAAATTCCATGTTTAGAGTTGTAGCCTTGGTGAGGGAAGGGAGGTCAGGCCTGCCAGTGAGGCCTACGAGGAGCCACTTAACTGCACAGTTTCAGCAGCCCTGCAGAGGAAACTGTCAGTGCCCGGTTTTTAATGCGTGCGTATTATGTTTTAGTTCCTTGTATGTGAAACACACCCAGTTGACTTTGGCTGTGAAGCCTGTCATGCTCGTCCCCTACCTACTGGGACTGAGCTGCCATGCACCTGTTTCCCTCTCTAGTCTGACACCTTTGTATGTCTGTGTCCTTGCAGGGGTGTTCTCTGTCTCACATGCTTGTTCCCTTGCCTTCCTGGGCAGGGCACACTTGCCAGTCACCCCAGGGGTGCAGCCCTGCCAGAGTGCCTGGGGCAGAGTAAGAGCCCAGACAGAGCAGGCTGTGCTTACATAGCCCCGTGTCTGGCTCTCTGGCAGGACACCAGTCACTGTATCTCCATGTGTATGTAGGCATCTGACCTCCCTCACTGGCCTGGGAACCACACACCTGTGGGTGTGTGGGACTGTGTTTATTTATCTTTATTC
This sequence comes from Galagoides demidoff, assembly GCA_963574575.1. Lineage (NCBI taxonomy): Eukaryota > Metazoa > Chordata > Mammalia > Primates > Galagidae > Galagoides > Galagoides demidoff. Next base: position 9,648 of record CAUYQV010163294.1, on the reverse strand, counting down.
CTGCACTGCTTAGCCCTTGTAGATCCTCTCTTGTTTGTTAGGAAGCCCCAAGTCTGTGGGTTTTATGTCAGCTCTCTATAGTGTGGGGTGATGCTGCCCAGAGGGCTGTTGGGTGTGGTAGACTTTGAGGAAGGGCCACCGTGGCAGTGAGAAGTTGTGCTTGCCCTGCCCCACACCTGCTCCCCTGTGTGGCATTCCCTCATCATGTCTGAGCACCCGGAGTCAAGGACAGCTCCTGAGTGATCGTTTGTTACCAATAAACACTAGGTCTCCAGATGCTGAGATCGCCTAAAGCAGGCATCCTCAAACGATGGCCCGCGGGCCACAGCAGCCCACCTAGGACATTATCTGGCCCGCCAGGTGTTTTTGCCACCACTGCCTGTCCTGCTTAGCAGCCGACTGGTCCCGGGGCCCGCAGTCCAGCCCTCCAGTGGTCTGAGGGACAGTGAACTGGCCCCCTGTTTAAAAAGTTTGAGGACCCCTGGCCTACAGCATCACCCCTCACCCTCAAGAATAAAGAGAGGGGGAAACAGAAAGATAAATGGGGACCCAGCAGGTGGGTCATCAGCTCTCCACCCCTATGCAGGATCCCACTCCTGCCATGCTGCAGCCCCCATGAGTCCTCACAGGTGCCGTGGGAGCCGCCACTGCCTCCTGAAGCTGCGTGAAAGTCTTGGGAAGGAATCTGGACTCAGGGTTGTGCCTGCTTTTCAGGAGGTGCCACACTTTGCTTCTTTTCCACCTTATTCTTTCTGCTTCTCTACCTCTAAAATGTTCTTGGCATCCTTTCCCCAGCTAACTCATTCTGCCAGGCTCTCTGCCTGCACAGTGGATCAAACAGTGCTGGCTCCCCTCCGCCCCCATCTCCCCAGCCTCTCGTGAAACAGCCACGCCAACACTGTGGATCCAGCAACTGTGGGACTCTAGGCTGGGCCTGAGGAGAGTGGCCAAAAATTATCTATACATACAGACACCTGCCGTGCACCTGACCCCACCCCACCTGTCTCCATTGTTGCGTCCTGGGCTTCTTCCTGGTATTAACATGACTTTGTGTTTTTTTAAAGAAACTGTAAAGAGGCCAAAGATTTAGCAAAACGAAGCCACATTGCCATCTTTGGAATTAACTTTTGGAGGGTAGCCCTTCCCTTTGTATTTGAGAATATGTTAATAGTATTAGTCTTCACTAAGGGGAAAAGGGAAGAACTCTCTTGATTTCACTTCTGAATTGTTTACTGCATCGGTTTCCACCCTCCCTTTTCTACTTTTACGTTTGTTTTCTATTCTTCATTTTTTCCTAGCAGAATCCTTTTAAAAAATAATTATGTAGAACTCTGGTACAGAAACAGGTAAGTTTCTGAGGTGCTTTATAAGCCTGAACTTATCGTTTCAATTGTATAGCATTTACCTGATCTAGATTCTATCAATGTGAACACAAATGAACACGTGGATGGGGCCTCCCCAGTGCCCCCATTTTGGTAGCCATTGCAGTTGCCTGTCCAGAAATATAATTTCATTATATTTTCTGAGGTATTTATTAAGAACTTGGAGGACTGGGCAGCGCCTCTGGCTCAAAGGAGTAAGGTGCCAGCCCCATATTCTGGAGGTGGCAGGTACAAACCCAGACCCGGCCGCAAAAAAAAAAAAAAAAAAAAAGAACTTGGAGGATTTTAGGGGAACCAGACTGAAAAACACTGGTCAGAAATGACCTTGATGAGGCTGGGCATGGTGGCTCACACCTGTGATCCTAGCACCCTGGGATACTGAGGGACCCCAAGTTCAAGATTAGCCTGAACAAGAGCAGGACCCTGTCTCTACTAAAAAGAGAAAAATTAGCCAGGTGTTGTGGCAGGCACCTGCAGTCCCAGCTTCTGGGGAGGCTTAGGCAGAAGGATTGCCTGAACCCAGGAGTTTGAGGTTGCTGTGAGCTAGGCTAATGCCACAGCACTGTAGCTTGGGGCAACAGAGTGAGACTATCTAAAAAAAAAAAAAAAATCGTGCCCTTGGGCTTGGTACCTGTAGGTCAGTGGCTAGGGCGCCAGCCACATAGACTGGGGCTAGCAGGTTCGAACCCGGCCTGGGCCTGCTACACAACAATGACAACTACAACAAAAAAAATAGCTGGACATTGTGACGGGTGCCTGTAGTCCCAGCTACTTGGGAGGCTGAGGTAAGAGAATTGCTTAAGCCCAAGAGTCTGAGGTTGCTGTGAGCTGTGACGCCACAGTACTCTACTCAGGGTGACATAGTAAGACTCTGTCTAAAAAAAAAAAATAGTGACCTTGATGGAATCTAGATATGGGACTAAAATGTTCTGATGTTGATACTTGAAGGAGAAAAATCTTTATGCCTGCCTCTGAAAGGTCAGAGTCACCTAAAATGTACCCAGAGGCCTGTGGTGACCTCACCCTGGCCCAGCCCTCTCTGCTGTTTGGCTTACAGACTGGGGCCACCACCTGGGCACATCAGCTGCTCTGCTGGACACAGGAGAACAGTGACTGCCACACCCCTCTCACCAGCCACCCTGGGGAATGGTCAGGGATAGTCCAGATGGTTGGATTTCTCTTGGCCCCTCCTCCTTCATGACACAATTCCTTTCCTGACTTCCTTTAAACTCTGGAAAAGAAAACTAGTGAACAGCACACAGTTGTGGTTACAAACCACTCATAGAGTCATTCCTGAGAATTTGCAAGTAGCCCTTGGGCTCACCCTGGAAGTTTCTTTAAGAGTTGACATCCTTTCAGTTGTCATAATCTTTTATTAGCAGGATATAATAAAACTATAAACTAAGACTGCCTCAGTATCACACCTGCCTGGCATAAAGTGTGATTCAGGAGAAGTGATATGTATAACACACCCTTTCTTTGGAAAAAAAAAAAAATCATCCCCAAAGCAAAACGTGCTTTTCTTTCTATCCATAGCTTTCCTCTTAAATTAGAAAGAAATTTGCTCAGAGTGTCTTAGTCCATTTTCTGTTGCTTCTAACAGAATACCTGAAACTGGGTAATTGATAAACGAAAGGAATCTGTTTTTCACAATTATGGAGGTTGGGAAGTCCAAGGTGGAGGGGCCATACCTGGTGACAGTCTTCTCTGTCTGTCTTTCTCTACTGGTAAAGCCACTAGTCCCTCTCCCAGGATAAGCCATTCATTCATCACTCACCCCATTAATCCAGGCAGGGATTCGTGCACACATAAGGGCAGACCCAATCACCTCTCGAAGGCTTCACTACCACATTAGGGATTAAATTTCAACATGAGTTTTGGAGGGGACATATATTCAAACGAGACCCCATATTATACACACAGGTAGAGATTATCCTAAAATAAGATATTATATTTAAAAACATACAACTGGCTTGGCACCTGTGGCTCAAGTGGCTAAGGTGCCAGCCACATACACCTGGGTTGGCAGGTTTGAATTCAGCCCTGGCTCGCCAAACAACGACAGTTGCAACCAAAAATAAAATAGCTGGGTGTTGTGGTGGGCACCTGTAGTCCCAGCTACTTGGGAGGTGGAGGCAGGGGACTCTCTTGAGCCCTGGAGTTGGAGGTTGCTGTGAGCTGTGATGCCACGGCACTCTACCCAGGGCGACAGCTCGAGGATCTGTCTCAAAAAAAAAAAAATTTAAAAACACACAGCTAACTACATACAATTAACCACAAACACCGTCATGAATTCCCAACATGGAAGTGTTTGAAAGATGTTTTCTTCCATTTGAATGTGCCTGATTGTCTGGGTCTGACCTGGGCTGACTCTGTGACCGCATTAATTACTGAGGTGCAAAAATTAAAGAACACTTAATTCCACATCATCATCTCTGGATTTGGGTATTTTCTTAGAATACTGAGGAACATTTTATAATGTAAGTCTGAAAGGGAACTGATACTAGACAGCAGTTCAAAACATGCTTCCTTGTCTCTCTTTTCCTTCTTCCTATTTTTATCCCTCTTTTTTCTCTTACAATTGGCTTCTCGCTTTCTTAGGAAATGTTGCCATATCCCAGCAGCTTTAATGGGATGCCCGGGATCAAAGTCCTCTGAGTCCCAGATGCTTCATTACCTAGTTGGAGAGAAGGTGGCAACCGTGGGTCCTCCTCTTTCCTTGCTAGTTGGCCTGGGGTCCCTGTGTTGACATGAAACCAGATTGGCACAGTCATGCTTTCAAGTAGTGAAATACGAACCCTGGATATGGGTATCAGCACAAAGAAAGCACAGGAAATTAGTGATAGGAAAGAAAAAAGAAGTGATACCTTTTCCTGAGATTCTAGTGCACTATTTTGGTTCCCCCCCCCTTTTTTTTTTGAGACAGAGCCTCAAGCTGTCACCCTGGGTAGAGTGCCGTGGCATAATAGCTCACAGCAACCTCCAACTACTGGGCTCAAGCGAGTCTCCTGCCTCAGCCTCCCAAGTAGTTGGGGACCACAGGCATCCACCACAATGCCTGACTATTTTTTGGTTGCAGCTGTTGTTGTTTTTGTGGGCTGGGCTGCATTCGAACCTGCCACCTTAGGTGTATGTGGCTGGCGCCTTAGGCACTTGATTGGTTCCCTTTTACTTATGCTCATGTAAATACAAGTGTTCAGAGCCAGAAAGCTGAAAGATGCTCCTGTCTTCATCCTGGGGCAGAAAGTATGTACAGCAGCCGGAGGATGTGGCTCAGGCAGGCTCAGCACCTGCTCATAGGCCATCAGCAGTCTTCAAACAGGAATGGCTTCTAAACCTGCACTGTACCACGTAACATCCACAGTGAACCTGAAACAAGCTTCCTGAGAGTTCCCCTTCTACGGTGCCTTTGGATGTGTGTTCTCACATCAGTGAAGTGGGTAAATCCAAATTACAGGAATTCATCTCTATTCCTAGGCAGGTAGGCACCTTAGTGTTCTCCAAGACTCTAGGAGTCTATTTTCATGTTAAAATGGCCTGAAAAATATGTATTACCCTTCAACAAAGAGTTACCAAAAAATCCAGAGAAAGAAATGACAATGTTCCCCTAAGTGTGCTTCAAAGTCTTACTAAGAAATAGTAGAATCAGTCAAAATGTATTCATTTTTCTTATTCTTATCCGGAGAGGAGTAATGTATTGGACATTTAACCTTGAACCTTTATCCTCAGGACGCTTTGTATCTTACCTTTAAAATCAGACCTATTATCAAGTAAATGTATTCAGCCAAGATAAATTTTAAATGGACACTAAAAGTGGTGGAGTCACCAGCTCCTAAGTATGTACGGTTGAATTCTTCCTTATCCTCTAAGGTTCTTAGTAATTTAGTAAGCTACTAGTGGTTCTCAAACTGCTGTACATTTGAATCCCTTGGGCAGCTTTTAAAAGAGTCTTTATCCATAGGTCATATTCCAGGGCAATTAAATCACAGTCCCTAGGAGTGGACCAGGTGTCGGTGTATTTTAAGACTCCTTAGGTGATTCCAGCATGCTGCCAATATTGAGACACTCTCACGGGTAGCTTTTCATGATAGGAACAGGAGAAGGATAGAACTACACAGTCAAATGTTCTGATATTTTTTCATTTAAGTATGAAGCTTTTGAATGAAAATAGAGAACCCTCTATGTAGGTATAGCACAAAGGAAGCATAGGACTTTAGTAGCAGAAAAGAAAAGAGAAATGATATCTCTTTCCCAAATTCCAGTGCATTATTTTGGTTCCCTTTCACTTATGCTCACATAAATACATACTTGTAGAAGGCCAAAATTTATTGTTTACTCACTTACTCATTTTTTCATTCTTCCACAAATATTCATGGTCTGTTTGCTGTATGCCAAACACTGGATTTTTTCACACTGAATTGAACTTAATTTCTCCTTTGGACTGAAAAACCATCCTGCCTCAGCTGGACCTTCTGGAGCCTTCCCAGACATGAGCAGATCGCTCGGGCAATTTTTTGTCTGTCCAGGGGATTGCAGAAGCTGATTATGGGAGAAGGGGAAGTGGGTCTTTTCTGTATAAATGACTTCGTAGCTCAAGAAATTCTGTTCCATGTCTAACGGGCAAGCTTAGCTTCTGTCTAGCAAGGTCTGTTCTAGAACACTGGAGACGGGCTTGGAATCGAGCTTTGTAGGACTCATGTAGACCTGAATACACTTTGCCTCATTGAAGATTAGATTCATTAGAGTTGGAAAAGACCTTGGAGGGGGGTGGTTCCAGTCTGGCTGGTTGGTTTCTAGATAAGGAAACTGAGACCCTGGAAGGGGATGTGACAAGAATATGGTCACATACTGGGGGACAGAACCAGCACGCTGATACTCCTCCCATGGTGCCACATTAAGCTGTAGCATCACCCCCCCCCCACGCCACATGTAAGCGTGGCTATGGCCTCCCCCGTGTGTACTTTGAACTAAGGACACCCTTAATACTCTTAAGAAAATATGGTCAGCTGTGCACAAGGGTTTTGATTGTTGGTTGGCTTTTACAGAATCAAAGCAAAACTCATTTCACAATGAGACAGCATCAGCATGTTGTACTTAATCCTTAAACAACAAGAAGAAGAAAGCTAGCCAGCCGTTCTGGGCTACTTGACTTAGGTCTTTGTTCCTTAGTTGTGCTCTATTCATTATAGCTCTATCCACTGGCAGAAGAGAAGGGTGATTTGAAGCCTTGGATTCTGAATTCTGGTCATTTTTGAAGTGACCTAAATCCCTAATGGACAAGATCTCTCTCTGTATATATACAGTGATATGATATGTATGTATAAGTACATATATTTGACATAAACTCGTGTACATATGTGTGAATAGATAATGAAGCCACATATTTTGATGCCCATTTAACAAATGAGGAAATCAAGTCAGAGAAGATTCAATGAGTTGTCCACATCCTGGTGGTTAGATGTGTTAGAGCTAAGACCCAACCTCATCTCAAGTGTTGGTGCAGTTTGATAAGTATGCGTTTCTTTGGGTGTAACATTGCAGATATATTTTGGTGAACCAGTTGTTTATGATCTCGGTCAGACATTTTTTTAACAGTACCTCTCTGTAAAAGTTGGGCAAGACAATAGCGTAGCAATCTTTATCTCCTTAGGTTCAGCCAGAGGGAGGGAAACCCCCAATGCCTGACACACTTATTGTATATGCTGAGTTAACTTCTCACCTATACAGCTAGGATGGTATTGCTCCTGGAGAGGAGTGAGAAAATAGTCACTTGAATCATTCTCTATGTTCTGTGGTTCAGATGAAGAACCCCAGTTGAGGAAAAACTAGAAAGTAAAAATCTGCTCTAGCACTCTCCGAGGCACCTGCTTAATGGTTTGATTTGCATCCCTGTAGACTTTTATCTCTGCATATTAAATCATGTAAATGTGTACATATAGGCACATACAACCAGATACTTGGGATTCAGTGCAGTATGTACAGGAAGGTGATAGACAAACTTGGGTGGCCCGAGGAAAGGGGATCAGAAATAGCAAAGGGTTCTCAGCAGAGGTGATGTAGAACTGTCTTAAAGTATCAGGTTAATGAGATCTAAGAAGGATGGGCACACCGATATGGCTAAAAACAAGAGAGGGTGTGTGAAAGCTGTTTGTGTTCAGTCAAGTTTTCATGCGGGGCACGGGTGGAAGATGAGATGAGATAGGCCCATGAAGACCAAGTAACAAGCGATGTGTAAGTCGCACCAGTCTCCTGAACTTTATTCTGTACTGCAGAGAGTCAGTGATGAATTTGAAGCTAAGATAAATTCTGTATTGTGGAGTGATCGCTCAGGAGACAGCGTGGAGAATGGTTAGGGAGAGAGAGAGACCAGAGGGAGTTAGGGAGAACAATTAACTGGTTATAAACTAGGAGTGATCAGCTGCGAGATAGGAATAATACTGCCTGCTTTATAGGGTTGTTGTGAGAATGAAATGAGGTAACATCTGCGAATGTGGCTGCTACATTATAAAAATGAAAGGTATTGTTTTTAATACCATCTGGCTAGTGTTTCAGTGCTACTGCAAATCCCAGTATTCTCAGCACTGGTCCCCGTGCTGCTCATAATGTGAGGGAAAAAATTAAAAATCTGACCCAAAAAGGAAGAAATGATTTTTTTTAAATTTAAAATAACCATTAAGCATTTAGACAAACAAAAGTGTTAGTGAAGGCATCAGAATATTCTTCAAATATCTTTGAGGCAATTACCTTGGCCAGGAAACCACAGCCTCATTTTTGTGTGTGTGAATAAAATTTAAAATTTCTGATCTATTTAGAAAAAGTGAGAGTAGTGAGTGGTGAAAGACCTAGGCTTTCGGGGTCTTTGCCTGCGGGGTGGAACAGGGACTTCCTTGACCCCAAAGAGAGGTTGGTCCTTGTCTAGAGTGTGAACCCGGAAGTGAGAAGGGGACCGGAAGTGAGAGGAGGGCCGGAAGTGAGAGGAGGGCCGGAAGTGAGAAGGGGACCGGAAGTGAGAAGGGGACCGGAAGTGAGAAGGGGACCCGAAGTGAGAAGGGGACCGGAAGTGAGAGGAGGACGGAAGTGAGAAGGGGACCAGAAGCTGGTCACAGTTCTTGGATGTAAGTTCCACCTCATGGTCCTTTGCTATTCCTGTCTTGCCTTCCCAGATAATCAACCCCTCTCTCAAGGTTTATTTCCTCCCATTTCTTGTCCTCCTGTGGTTTCTATCACCTGAGTAGCTAAGCATGGCCGGAGAATGGCGGCACCAAGGACAAGTATTTTGTTGTCTTCCTCCTCTGAGACCTTCATAACTGCTCCTGCAGTTCCCTGCCCCCATCCATGAACCATGATAGAGTAAGAAAAATTAAGAAATACTCAAGTTTCTTCTCTCTCTCCTTCACTTTTTTGTTTTTCTTTATTTTTTAACTTTACTTATTTGACATGAGGTTAAAAATATACGAATCTTTGAACTGTGAGGAATTAGGCTGGCCAGGGAGATGGTGTTGCTGTCCGCTCCCAGAAGGGTATGTATCAATGCCATGCCCGACCCTGGGGTCCTAATGCTCCCTCTGGCTTGAGGGGTTTGGAATGGGGTCTACTTGTGCACTCGGTACTCATATTTTTTTGGGGGGGGGCATGAATTTTCAAATGTTTTCTTGGCTTCTTTTTGGGGTTTCCTTGCTTGGCTGTCTGTTACCATATAGGCTGGAGTTTGCATCACTGCCCATGTGCTGTTTTCCCATTCAATTTTTCTCTCTCTGCCTGGTCCACTTTCCTCAGTTTGCCTCCGTCAATTATTAGGAATTATGGCGGCTTTGGTGTAGGTTGCTATATCAGCCATTTGCCTTCTGCATGAGCTAATGTTTACTTTGGGTCTGGTAGATGATAAGTGATGAAAATTAAGTTGAGGTTCTTTTTATAATCTAAGGTTCTTCCTAATATCTAAGTGATATTATCATTACTTTGAATTATGCACATTTTGGAAGGGCTATTTGTTTGGGGGTGAACATTTCTTATGTATGGAGATCATCTTGGCTCCGCATTGGAAAGACTGACTGTTGACTTACAGAGGTTTGGCTGTCCAAGTTGAGTCCTCCATTTGCCTATAACTGACATCTCGCCTCTTTTTTTTTTTTTTTTTTTGAGACAGAGCCTCAAGCTATCCCCCTGGGTAGAGTGCCATGGCGTCCCAGCTCATAGCAAGCTCCAACTCCTGGGCTCAAGCAAGTCTCCTGCCTCCGCCTCCCAAGTAGCTGGGACCACAGGCGCC
>CAUYQV010163293.1:0-10250 GCA_963574575.1 Galagoides demidoff | reverse complement strand
TGTGGTCCCAGCTACTTGGGAGGCTGAGGCAGGAGACTCGCTTGAGCCCAGGAGTTGGAGGTTGCTGTGAGCTGTGATGCCATAGCTCTCTACCCAGGGGGACAGCTTGAGGCTCTGTCTCAAAAAAAAAAAAAAAAAAGTGAATGAAGGTAAGCTAGTTTCAACTGAACCTCTGTACCCAAACTTTGATTTTCTTCCTTCTTGTTTTAATTAGCTATTGAAATATATCTAATTTGCTAACTGAAAGTATTGTCATTATCCATAGACTTTTATTTCATATAGTTCCATTTCTTGTTATCTTTATGTTTAGTTTCATTCTGTGCAATCTTTTGACTATTACCACAGTACTTTCTTTTATTCAGATGGGCCAGTTTTACTATTCAGCCAAAGCTTTTGATGTCCTAGAGAGGCTGGATCCCAACCCTGAATATTGGGAAGGCAAAAGGGGTGCCTGTGTGGGCATTTTCCAGATGATCTTAGCTGGGAGAGAGCCCAAGTAAGTAAACAGACAAGAAATACTGCCTCTTTTCATTTGTTACTGGTTTGTGGGGGGAAATAATTATTTTCTCGGATGGTATCTTCCAAAAACTCAAAATTATGTTTTAGAATGATGAAAAAATGTTAAGATATTGAATATTTCTATCTGACCATTTTCATCCAGAAACATTTTATTTTATGTAATCGGGTCATTCTAAATCATATATAACTGGGGATATTGGATACACTAACTGCTCTCAAATGTAAGAGCAAGATGTGTGTTTGGTTCCAAATGAATAACCATTTTCATAAACAAAGTCTTTTTCACTTTTTTTTCTTTTCTTTTTTTTTTTTTTTGCCTCTTGGCTTTTTCTTGTATCATTTAATTTAGGCCTCCAAAGGATTAGGAATGGAATACATGTGATTGATAATTCTCTGTTTTTCTTTTGCTTTCTCATATTCCAGCCAATACGGATTCATTGGGTTACATAAAACTAAGTAGTTTATTTTCATTTGGAACAAAAATTAAAACACACTAACTTCAGTTTTCTAAAAACAACTTCGTGGAATTTGTTACTGATGTATGAATAGGAAATATGGTAATTTTGCAATAATTACCAAAAATTATGTCCTGCCTCATATCTACTTTTAGTCTTATGAAAGGTTTAAAAGCATTTAAATTTATGGGGAAAAAAGAAGTGGAAAATATAAGAAGACTCTTAGAGAAATGGGTTCACGGATATAGTCACCTCTAGGTTTGCTAAACCAATAGGAAAATTTTAGTGTACATTACTTAAATATAAGGGATTTTTATTACAAGGCAGGCTCAGCACCTGTAGCTCAGCAGCTAAAGTACCAGCCACATACCCTGGAGCTGGCGGGTTCAAACTCAGCCTGGTCCTGCCAAACAACAATGACAACTACACCAAAAAAAAAATAGCCAGGTGTTGTGGCGGGCACGAATGGCAACGTAGTGAGACTCCATCCCAAAAAGAAAAAAAGGAATATGATAAGGCACAGATGTTTTGGTTACCTGAATTGCTTTTGTACGGTTTAAGTCAAAGTTTTAAGTGTACCCATCGCTTGGATAGTGTGCACTGTACCCCTGAGGTTTACCCCCTCCCTTCCTGCCTCCTGTCACCTGCCTGCTTTCTCTTTCTACCATATGTGCACATGGGTGTTGATCAATTAGTTCTAATTTAGTACTTAGTACATGTGGTGTTTGTTTTTCCATTCTGGTGATACTTCACTTAGAACAGTGGTTCTCAACCTATGGGTCCCGACCCCTTTGTAACAATGAAAATACATCCTGCATATCAGATATTTACATTACAATTCATAACAGTAGCAAAATTATAGTTATGAAGTAGCAAAGAAAATAATTTCATGGTTGGGGGTCACCACAAATTGAGGAACTGTATTAAAAGGTCACAGCATTAGGAAGCATTAGGAAGGTTGAGAACCACTGACTTAGAAGAATGGTCTCCAATTCCATCAAGGTTGTTATACAAGGTATTAATTTGTCATATTTTTATGGCTGAGTAGTACTTTACGATATACATATGTCACATTTTACTTATCCACTCATGTATTGCGGGGTACTTCGGTTGATTCTAATTAAATTTAAATTGCTTAAAACATAAATGCTGGGCATTTGCCAAATCTTAGTCCTTAATGTTCCTCTCTTCTATATTAATGTGTTATCTTTCTTGAAGGAAGCACCTATTCCTCTGGCTTTGTAAAATTTTGCAAATGGTAGTGACACCCAGTTTAAAGGGATTACCTTAAACAAGGGAGAAATCTAAGATTCAGGCAAAGTAAGAGATTTGTTAGCAACAGAGCTGGAATTTGAACCCAACTCCTGAAAATATACATTTTCTACTTTGTCATGAAGAATAAGCATGTAAGTGGGAATATTTAGGTCATCTCACAGAGGATAAAGAGAATAATAGTATGTATATAGATAATACAGATAAACAAGGAACACTTAGGTTAGTGAGAAGGTCTTCACAGAATTTCTGTTTTACTGTGCCACCAGAAGAATAGAAGGCTAGGCTAGGAAGTTTATAATTGCTTTATGAATACACAGTGGAGGAGTCTGTTACCAAAAATGCTCTGTTAGAAGTATGGTATGAAAGCTCGGCAGCTGTAGTTGAGTGGCTAGAGCGCTGGCCACATACACCGGAGCTGGCAGGTTCAAATCCAGCCTGGGCCTGCCAAACAACATGACAACCACATCCAAAAAATAGCCGGGCCTGTGGCAGGTGCCTGTAGTCCCAACTGCTTGGGAGGTTGAGGCAAGAGAATCACTTAAGCCCAAGAGTTTGAATTTGCTGTGAGTTGTGACACCACAGCACTCTACCCAGGGTGACAGCTTGAGACTCTGTCTCAAAGAAAGAAAAAAGGGCTCAGTGCCTATGGCTCAAGTGGCTAAGGTGCCAGCCATGTACACCCAAGGTGGTGGGTTTGAATCCAGTCCGGGCCCGCCAAACAACAATGACAGCTGCAACCAAAAAATATAGCCAGGCATTGTGGCGGGCGCCTGTGGTCCCAGCTACTTGGGAGACTGAGGCAGAAGACTCGCTTGAACCCAGGAGTTGGAAGTTGCTGTGAGCTGTGATGCCACAGCACTCTACCCAGGGGGATAGCTTGAGTCTCCTGTCACAAAAAAAAAAAAAAAGAAAAGAAAACAAAAGAAAAAAAAAAAAGAAGTATAGTATGAAGAACAGTTATGAATTTATTTTATTTGTTAATTTTCATTTTTTATTGAAAAACACTGTCCTTTCCATTTTTTTCCTCAGAGAGACCCTTCGAGAAGTGCTCCATTTACTGAGAAGCACAGGTAACACTCAAGTAGAATATATCATCCGGATCATGAAGAAATGGGCCAAAGAAAACAGAGTGCCTATCTAAAACAGCTCCAGAGCCCTAGGAACCAGCTTCCACTTTACGTCAAATTAGAAATAATATTCTTCAAGTTTAATGTATGATGCAGGGTTCTATTTTACTGACATTATCCTTCCTTGCTCTTCAAGCCTCAAGGTCAGTCACTGACTTGCTTAGACCTAGCCTCCTGGCTGAAAAAGATACTATAGTCTACGGCCCCTGTATGATTCTATAGCAATAACTTTGGACTTATCTGGTGCCTTTCTCCCCGAATTACATCAGAGCACTCTTGTGTAATTTACTGACTTTAAGGAGAACAACAGAACTTTTTTGATATTTGCATTTCATGACATTTTCTCATAGCTGCAATAACAAGTCTTTCTCTGATGCTCAAGATTCACCATTGATCTATCATCGTATGTGTAGGCATCTCTGTACATCATCCTGTTTTCTCGGGAAATTCCATAAAGGGTTTTGTAAATTCATCTCTTCATCTTGAGAGAACGGAGATTATAACTAGCTATGAGGTTCTAAGAATGACAGATCTTTTCTCACTGTCTAGTCATTAATAGACAATAGGTTTATGGGATTGCTCTTTGAATAATTAAATTATTGATTGTAATATGTTAGTTACAGTGGAATAAGATGAGTATTTTTAAAAAGATTAGTACCATGAAGAAAAAAATTGTATGGTACCTCTAAAGGTATTCAGAAAAAAAAGTATACAAATCTCCGTGGTCATTTTATTATATTTTAGGGAACAAAACAGGTTAGATTTTTTTAATACATCTTGCTGGATAAACATCAATTTTGAAAGTAGTGCTACAAAGACTATTTATATGCATTGTGGGCATTTATTAACATAATGATGGCCAACCATGGATGGTGTAGAACTATACAACTGTAGGCTCAGAGCATATTTTCAGAAAACAGATCCACATCTTTTTATATTTACATTGCCTTTGTTCCTACATCATATTATTTTTTCTGTTAGTTAAAGGTACCTATTTACAGGTTTAGAAAATGCAGAGAAGTGTCATTTCTAGAAGAGAATGAATGGGAAGAGAACTGAAAGAAAGTCAGACTTCCTCAAGGCACTAAACTCAGAAGAATTTATAGAAGCCCTGTATTAGCTGTTTCACTTATTTCGCCTTTGTCATCCTCTGGATGACAAAGTTGTATAGAAAGGAGATTAAAATGCAACAGGAGTTAAAGCATCCAAAGAGGGGAGCCTGTCGACTTATGATAGCCTTTACCTTCTCGACAGCCTCAAAGGGTTATTTCCACTTTACTTGGGAAGATGGCCAGTGTTCCTGTGTTTTATCTCTGGCCCAGTCTTGTCAGTTCAGAGCACAAATACAAACATACATTTTTAATATGCCAAAGCTTCTCTTTTTCCTATTGTATTGTTCCTACTGGTAATAAATAGTTCTCAGCACATAAGGCAGGAGGTGGGTCAGATCTTGGTAGAATCTGCTGTAATTTTTAGAATTATTCTTGTAATTTTTACCTCATTTAAAATATTAGAAAGCACAGTTGTAGAAAAGACAGATGGAACTCCTTAGTAGATTTTAGCGGTAAAGTTTGTCTGACAGTGAATCGCTATTATTTAAAATTTCCTATGTTTGAAAAGCTTTTCCATTATTGGTAATTTACTTTGAGATGAACTTTTTATTGAATTTAACACTCTAAATTCCCTCTGATGGCTTTCTGTGTTTTGGGGAAAATCCATATATTCCAAAAATAGAATTTTTAAACTAATTTATTAGAAGTTTTTAATCCATAGGATGGAGCCAAAAAAGGACAATCATAAGAGGGGTACCATCCAGTTCTCTTGTTAAGGATAACTGCTTCTGACATGTCTTGACAGAATTGTAAGACTGCAGAGTAGTATTGCATGACTGTTTTTTCTTATACGTGATGACAGAGAGGAAGGCCCACACTTAGGGATGGAATGAAATGTGTACATTTTATAGCTTCAATGTATTATTTATAGTCTATAGTGTACGTTACTTGCAATGGAAAAATAACTTTTGCAATTATTTTTATACTTTAAGAGAATTATTATTATATTCCACTGTATTATATTCAGATTAAAGTTTATTATTTGGTTCTTTCTGTTGAGTGTGATGTGTGGGATCTGGGTATGTCACGTGCTTCCTCTTTCTTTCCTGGCCCTGCAGTAAAGGGAAAGAAATGAAGTTTGGGGTCCCACACCTTACTCTTTATAAGAGAGGAAAGTAGATATTCCCTAATATATTCCCTTCCTATTAAGAACCTTTAACTAACCATTAGGTTTAGCTCTTTGCTGAATTATAGCCCATTCTGATATTGTATGATCAGTTTATAGCACAATGCCTCATACATAGCAGAGTCTCAAATACTTTGACTGAATAATTTAACATAACTGATAGAGAAAAGTATTTGTGAGATTTGACCCCATATATTCTGATCCCCATATAATTATTATTTTATTGTGTGCTAAGCATATGCCAAGTCCCTAGGGATGTAAATATAAATAATGCACAGACCTAGGCCCTTAAGGAATTCATCTAACAGAAGTATACACAACTAAATCCAATAACCCGTGCTTGACATCATCTGTACAGAACGAAGTATTAAGAGAGAAAAGATTTGCAATGGGGATGTTTGTGTCCATGAAAATAGGACACCTCCTACCTCATTTGGGGGAAGCAGTCAGAATGGCTCCCAAAGCTCAACAACTACCAAGATCCCAGACTTCCACCATATGTTCAATAAATGCCCTCTAGTACAGAGAAGCCAGGAGACCACTTTCCTCCTTTATGGCTCAGTGCACTTTTTAAGAAATACAAGCAAGTAGGCATTATATTACAACAGAGTGCCGTGGCGTTACACAGTTCACAGCAACCTTCAACTCCTCAGCTTAGGCGATTCTCTTGCCTCAGCCTCCTGAGTAGCAGGGACTACAGGCATCTACCCCAAGTCCCAGCAATTTTTTTGTTGCAGATTGGCCGAGGCCGGGTTTGAACCTGCCACCCTCAGTATGTGGGGCCAGCACCCTACCCACTGAACCACAGGCGCTGCCCTACTTTCTAATGGCAAAAACGAATTAGTGTTTTACTAGTTGCCCTCTCACTATAACTTAGATCAGGGGTTCTCAACCTGTGGGTCACGACCCCTTTTTAACAATGAAAATACATTGAGGCATTAGGAAGGTAGAGAAACACTGACTTAGATGAATAGCCATCATATCTCTCTTCTTCATCTTCTAAGATACTTCTACATTATGGCTTATATGTACTTTATAATAATCTCATGATATTCCTATTTAGAGAAGATCTCAGCAGTACAGCTGGAAGCTTAATGATGTAGCTGTAATCTACTTTAATTCCGGACTTTGGGAATATGAGACTATAAAACAGCACACAATAGAATGAATACTATCAGATAATGTGCATGTATTAGTTGTGCAACGTATAGATAAGTTTGCATATTTGTTACCATCCAAAATTCTTTCTTTAAATAAATTGTGAATGCCAAATACACCCAGGGGCTGTTCTGGTGGTTGGGGCAAAGGGAAAGAGAGGAAGGAAATGGAGCAGTCCACCCTCAGGCTACCCCTTTTAGGGTAACACAGTTTATAAACCTTGTGTATAGGGAATAAATACCCTGCCTCGAGTGATGGCACAATGGGGACAAACTGTGAGGACATTTTACCTAATTTGTTTATTGTATATTTTTGTATATTCATTCATTCATGGTATCTTGGTCATTTACTTATATCCCATTGTTTTCCTGAGGTAAATTACCAAAATATATATAACAAAATATCAATAAAGTGGCCAAGAAGCCAAGAATAAAGTCAAAACACAAAAATATATCAGAGTTGGGTGTGGTTGCTAATACCTGTAATCCTAGCACTTTGGAGGCTGAGGTGGGAGGATCACTCGAGACCAGGGATTTGAGGTTGCATTGAGCTGTAATGATGCCACTGCCCTCATGTCCGGGGAACAGAGAGAGACCCTGTCTCAAAAGAAAAAAAATTTTTAGGTGTATACCAGAAATATTAAAGGTAGAGCAAAAATTTGTCTCCACGCTTCCTACCAACCAAAGCAAAGGGTGAAACAGAATCAGATAATAAATTCGTGGTCTATCTGTATGAATGAACGACCTAAGGAAAAGAAAAAAACTTGATTTTCGGTAATCTCTCATCAGTCCTGGGTTTCTAAATTAGCTTTTCTGCATTATAACTTGGACGTAACTGTATTTTAAAAAAAATTCTAATAGAATTTTATTGTTCCTCTAAACATGCACAGGCCTTTCCTACTGAAAGATCATTGGGCAGCCAAATAATTATACTTGCCCTTCTCTGTAAACATAATTATACTTTCCTTTGCCAGTTTTTGACTAAGGAGTAATTAATATAATGAAACTGAGACATGGCATTCAAGTTTTAAGAATTACAAGCGTATGCTAAGATGAAAATATAAGGAATAGTGACACAAGGAATAAATTTCAAGATACTGTAAATGCAATGAAATGATGGGATAGTATAGCTAATACTTACGGAAGAAATTTAAAGGGATAAAACACTATGGAGTAGCTTAAATGGAAAAGGCTACATGGGAGAAGTGAATCTTTTTTTTTTTTGTAGAGACAGAGTCTCACTTTATCACCCTCGGTAGAGTGCCACAGCATCACACAGCTCACAGCAACCTCCAACTCCTGGGCTTAGGCGATTCTCTTGCCTCAACCTCCCAAGTAGCTGGGACTACAGGCACTTACCACAATGCCCGGCTATTTTGTGTTGTTGTTGCAGTTTTGGCCGGGGGCCAGGTTTGAACCCGCCACCCTTGGTATATGGGGCCAGCACCCTACCCACTGAACCACAGGTGCCACCCAGAGAAATGAATCTTAAGATCAAACTTGAAGCATCAGATTCAACTAGGTAGAGAATAAGCAAATTATGTGAAATGAAGATAACAGCATAAATGAAACCATGAGTGATATTTACAGATGTCTAATCTTTCAAAGTTCCCTATCATTTATCTCTTTTCTTTCTTTCTTTTTTTTTTTTTTTAAAGAATCATAGCTCACAGAAGCCTCTAATTCCTGGGCTAAAACAATCCTTCCTCCTCAGCCTCCTAATTAGCTAAGGCTACAGGCATGCACCACCTTGCCCGGCTAATTGTTTTTATTTTTTTGTGTAAATGAAGTCTCACTTTGTTGCCTGGGCTAGTCATGAACTCCAGGCTCCAAGCAATCCTCCAGTTTCACCCTCCCAAAGTACTAGGATTACAGATATGAGCCACCATGCCCAGCTCCTTTATCTATTTTCATACAGAGATTAATTTGTTCTTTGAAAAACAATATGACACTATCTTGTAAACTTATTTCATTCTATAACTGAGCAATTCCACTCTTAGATGTATGCCTAACAGGCACTCCTGTACAAGCACCCCAGGAAATATGTGCAAGAATGATGCTGTCAATACGCCTCCCAGGAAAAGCTTGGAAATAACCCAAATGCCCACTGACAGGAGAGCGGATATACTGTGGAAAATTACAAAGGAATGTTATTGATATATAAAATAAATGAATGTAGCCTCTTGCAACAATGTGAATGAATCCTAGCAATATAGGATTACAACAATGACCTTTTATTAGTAAAAGATAAGTAAAATATATGCGGTCTATATATACTCAGAAGAAAAGTGGAGGAATGTTGATATGATGCTGGTTACCTGGAGAGGGTGGTCTGGGGGGGCTGGGATGGAGAAGAGACCACATGGAGAGATATATTATCCTTAAGATTCTGGGCTCAGCGCCTGTGGCTCAAGCGGCTAAGGCACCAGCCACATACACCTGAGCTAGCGGGTTTGAATCCAGCCTAGGCCTGCCAAACAACAACGATGGCTGCAACCAAAAAATAGCCAGGCGTTGTGGTGGGTGCCTGTGGTCCCAGCTACTTGGGAGGCGGAGGCAGGAGACTTGCTTGAGCCTGGGAGTTGGAGGTTGCTGTGAACTGTGATGCCACAGCACTCTACCCTGGGTGACAGCTTGAGGCTTTGTCTCAAAAAAAAAAAAAAAAAAAACTAAAGATCCTGGCGTTTGCTCAGCACCCGTGCTCAGTGGTTAGGGCACTGGCCACATAAACTGAGGCAGGCGGGTTTGAACTCACCCAGGCCTGCTAGACAACAATGACAGCTACAGCAAAAAGAAATAGCCAGGCATTGTGGCAGGCACCTGTAGTCCCAGCTAGAGTACTGTGGCATCATAGCTTACAACCTCAAACTTCTTGGCTCAAATGATCCTCTTGCCTTAGCCTCCACAGTAGTAGGGACTACAGTTTTTTTAATTCTATTTTTAATAGAGGTGGGGTCTTGCTCTTGCTCAGGCTGGTCTCAAACTCCTGAGCTCAAGCAATCCACCCACTTCAGCCTCCCAGGGTGCTAGGATTACAGGTGTGAGCCATTGCACTGGACCAAGTTCAGTTATTTTATGTTCTTAGGTGGTGCTAAGGGTCAACAGGACCTCTCTGATTCCTCTTGCAAAGATATCTTTCAGCCTTTCACTTAAAGGCATTAGCATCCATGAAGATTATGCTGAGATCCATTATTTTATTTAGGGTTACAAAATGATGAGTTCCTAATTCTCTAATTTCTTCTTGCTCTTTGAAATTGTACAAAGAAAAACTTTCTCATTTAACTGTTTGATGATTCTCAAAATTAGTTTATATGAGAAAGATGAGAAAAAGAGAATTCTTTTTTTTTTTTTTTTGAGACAGAGCCTCAAGCTGTCCTCCTGGGTAGAGTGCCATGGCATCACAGCTCATAGCAACCTCCAACTCCTGGGCTCAAGCGAGTCTCCTGCCTCCGCCTCCCAAGTAGCTGGGACCACAGGCG